>CAKAOJ020000315.1:445000-447500 GCA_916701645.2 Sebastolobus alascanus
CTTGTTGACAGTACGAAAAAGAGCTCTGGGGTTACCTTGTTCTTTAGCAATGATGGTAGAGTAGTAGGTGTTCTTGGCCTTGTTAAAAGCTTCCTCATAGTTACAGACATGTTCTTTGAAGGCTAATGCATGGACAGTTAAACCAGTTTTCTTGCTGAGACGCTCAAGTTGGCCAGCAGCTTTCATTTTTCGCAGCTCAAGTGGAGCAGAATGGTGAAAGGAGACAATGCGTGATTCGAGTAGGGCCAGGTGATTCACTGTATCTGAGAGGAGCACATTATATGTAGAAACCAGATCATCAGTTGATGAGTTAGTGAAATCAAAGATGAGCTCAGTGTCCAACATGTTCATTAGAGAAGGTATGCTAATGCTCTTGACGTTCCTGTGATAGTGTGAGCGGCACGCAGTCGATGTGAGGAGGCAGGGATTCTTGCATTGAAAAGGACAGCTTTATGATCCGATACTGCTAAATCCAGGCCGTATAGGTTGGAGGGAGAAATGCCAGCGGAGCAGACAAGATCCAGTATATGTCCTTTAGCGTGTGTGGGGAAGTCAACATACTGAGAGAATTCTAGTGAATGGAGCAGGTTTATGAACTCAGCAGCAAATGGACATTGTTCAGAGTCAACATGAATGTTCATGTCAACAACTAACAAAATGGGAAGAAACATAGAACAGACAGATGTTATAAACTCAGACTATTCACTAATGAAAACAGAGGATGTTCTGGGAGGACGGTAAATAAGCAACAGTAACAGAGGCTGTGAACCAGTAAGTTTCAGAGCAAGACATTCAAATGATGTAGTTTGTCGTACAGTCACAGTTATGACCTTATATGCTGAGCGATGGAGCGCTGCACCGACCCGCCCAGATGGACGTGGCTTGTCAATGGAGACAAATCCAGGCGGGGTTGCAAGGTTCAGAGTTCAGTAATCATTTGGTTGTTGCCAAGTTTCAGTCAGACACAGGAAATCAATCCTATGCTCGGTAATCACGTCATTTATAAAAGGTGCTTTGTTATTTAGGGATCATATATTTAATAGGGTAAATTGTATATCAACAGCATCACTGTCATTAGATGACTGAGGTGTACAACAGCTCACAGTAATCAAATGTTGTGGTTTTATCACTGCAGTCCTTTTCCTGACTCGTCTGGATTTAAAAGCTATTGGCTGGATTTTCTGAGCAGCAGAATCATCATTCCCATTATCATTGTCAACAGACTGAGTAGGTAAGTGGGCCGGTGAGAGTGTTAATGCCAAGGGAAGACTGTGGGGGAGGCTAGTGCTGGAAACAGTAGCTCGGGATGAAACTGGAGGAGGGGGGTGTGGTGTGTAAACAGTCTGTCACGTGAAGAGGTTTGCACTGCACGTTAGCGGCTAGTATTCGTGAGTCCAGTTTTTTTGGGTGGATACCATCGCTGTTAAAAAGAGGCGGAGCCTGTCTGAGTTACAACATAAAGTTGCTCTAACAAATTCAAATCTATCTTTACAGAGACAACTTAGCAAGGAATCTGGAGCAGGAAGCTTGTAAAACTTCATAGGTGTTTCAATATGGCAACATAGAAGAACCTCACAAATGCATGCGCAATTTAGCTTTTTTTTCTTAACATTTCAAATCCGGCTTTTGTCTGTCTGCCTTGCTGGCAATGTCAGTCCTGGTTGTCTACTTGACTGACACATTTCATGTTAATTGATAAAAGGATTGAATGTATTGTTCCATGCCCCCCCCCAGTTGACCTCGTCAACGAGTTTTTCTCGGGGTCGTAACATGTATATACATACAGTATAAATATACTGTATACACATACAGCATACATATACATACATACTGGATGAAAGTAGACCTTCCTGGTAATAAACATGTATTTTCAGTCTCCTAATGTCAGTTAATGACTATATTAATGATGTATATTTACTTTATTTATGGACGACTGTTAAAAGATAGCTGGCTGATTCACAGCTGAGTGGCTGAGTGCTCGAATGGATGACTGGTTAAATAAACTGGCCAGATGACTGAATGCATGCACTGAAGAAATTGCAGACTACACTACAGAGCATGAAAATAGGCCTTCCTACTGGGACAAATTAATACCTTTGTTTTCATATTAAATTTCCATTTTCTGTTCAGCTTCATCTCAATTAGTATGAAATTATTACTTGCTGAAATGAAGCTGTTGATAGAGTGCAGAGATGTGCCAGGTTAAACTGCTTCCCTCCTGACTGACAGGCTTGACTGAGTTTTAGATTGACCTGGTTTCTGTCTGAGGAGCAGCTGGCTGCCTGATTGGCTGTCTGAAGGATTGACTGAAAGATTGACTGGGGGACTCATTGATTGACATTTCACCACTTAGCTTAACTGATGGATGTACTGTATAAATTAACACAACAGCAGATAAGTCTCACTTTTATAAAAAAGAAAAAAAAACATGCATCCTATTTATTTCATGAAGTAATTTTAAAAGTGTTTTACAGATTATGTGTGATTTAATGACTTAACT
>CAKAOJ020000315.1:452500-557500 GCA_916701645.2 Sebastolobus alascanus
TCTGTAGAAAATGTTACGGAGATGAAAAAAAGTAAAGACTTGTTTTTAAATCAACACTTCCTGCTTTCATTTCAAAGTAAAAGCCCTCAAGCGTTTTTTCTGTGGACAGAATTCCTTCATTTGTCAAAACAAGGCTTTTATTCTGAAATATGTGCAGACAGTGCTGTGGAACATGCAGTGACTTGGAGAGCTCCATGAATGAATATAGTACGGGTTTTAATTTTGGATTATTACTATTATTTACAAATTACCACACGTTTCTCAACCTTTCTCTGTCTAAAATAAATATAAATGACATTTATAATGAAATGAAATGGCTATTATGAAAGGCAAATTCTATGTAGAAAGAAAGAGCTGACAGCAGCAGCAGCAGCTGAAACGCAGCTGGTGTGGATGACCGACGCGTAGCCACCACGCGACACAGACGCCACGCGGCCACCATGCGTCCAGTGTGTTCCCGGCGTTAAACAAACATAAACAATAGCACATGCACAACAACAGCACTATGTAATGTTTCACTGAAACGCTGACACGCTCCCCAGAAAATGTAAACACAGAACTGTTCTCCGCCTTTTCATTTTGAAAGTGCAACAACCAATGAGGAAACTCCAGCAGTCGGCCGACCAATCCTGTAACTTCATCACTCACTCAGTGACAGACTTTTGCATTTGTAGGGCTGGCCCTCTGCGGTCCAGCCAAAAATTGTCTAATCAACCAATCAAAAAAATAATAATAAGAAAATTTCGCGACCCCCCTGCAGTGCCTCCGCGGACCCCCTAGGGGTCGCGGACCCCCTGTTGAAGACCTCTGTTCTAGATAACTACAGTAGTATCTGGCCCCTCATAAGATTGTGTCTGAAGATCTACACTAAATCAATAATGTGCCTTTGCTGCTTGCCTCCTAACTATACATACTGTATATTTCACTGCAACATTGTCTCTGTACAGCCATTTTAAACTGTAGTGGAAGTTTACTACAGTAATGAAACACCACCAACACGGAGGGAAACGGGGGGGTTGGGGAACTTTAACCAGCTGTGTCAAAAGTTCTCGTTGGATGTGAACCGTATGTTCTGGTAACATTCTTATAACATGTGTTAGTTAATAGGTAATAAGGCCCTTATAAGATGCTTATCAACATTAATATGTTAATAAGACTGTGTTAATAATAGCATTGTATTGTTAGATTATAAGACATGTATAAGCACTTGTTAACAGTTTATAGACTGCTTAAGAACATTAATAAAAGTCTTATGAGTTTCTTATAATTGTTTGTAATAGCATTACAAACACTTTTATTGATGTTAACTAACTTACCTATTATATCATTGTTAGACCTTTACTTACTTTTTTTTGTTGATTTATTAAGATTAATACAAACTTTATTATGCATTTATCAGCAGTTAACTATGAACTTATTAACAGTTAACTATGCTTTTTGCAGGTACCGGATCTAAAGCCAGAACAATGGGAGGAGGATGGGTCCAACAAACACAGGACTTTCCCCCAGGAGACCGCTGTTCGTGTCCCGTGTGAAATGTGGTGATTTTAAGCCAAACCTTTGAGTTTTACTCAACCTCAGTAAGTCGTGTTGTTGCATTTTTGGTTTAGTTTTGTTTCTATTTACAACGTTAACCACGTGATTAAAAACGTTTAAAACTGCGACCGGGACTAAATACAGTATGTTTCCCTACTAACGTAACTGACGATGCAGTTTAGTTGTATGTGAATGTAATGTTGTGGAGGACAGGCCTGTACACCAGGCTGGTCTCATACTCTGTTCATAGCTATATGAAAAGTAACGCACTGTAGTTCATGTTTATCCCACAAAATCAATTTGTGTGTAATTCACATACTTGTGAATCAGGAAATATTATTAATATTATTAATGTTATTATATTATAATAAGATTAGTAGGGAGGAGGTCGGGGTGGATGGGTGGGGCAAAAAATACCTGACTTTTGTGGTGGAGATACTATGACAGATAAGAGACACAGATGCTTTGGAACCGAACTTGTGATCTGATCGACTTCATTAACACAGAATAAACAGTCTGTGTGGTATATCTCCTTTTATACACTTCTCTGAGGGTACAAACATCATTAAATCATGGGTCGGTATGCCCTGACATTAGGTCATGACACCACAAACTGCAGACATGGACGATTTACTGTCTTTTAGGAAACTTTAGGAAACAAAGGACCAATCCTAAACCAGTCAACATCAGGGGGACAGAAGTGGACATCGTTGAGGACTACAAGTACCTTGGCGTCCACTTGGACAATAAAATGGACTGGTCTAAAAACACACAGGCTCTGTACAAGAAGGGTCAGAGCCGCCTGTTTTTTCTCAGGAGACTCAGATCCTTCAACGTCTGCAGAACCATGCTGCAGATGTTCTATGACTCGGTGGTGGCCAGCGTCATCTTCTACGCTGTAGTGTGCTGGGGCAGCAGGGTGAAGGCAGCCGACGCTAACAGACTCAATAAGCTCATCAGGAGAGCTGGTTCTGTCCTGGGAGTGGAACTGGAGTCTCTGGTGGAGGTGTCGGAGAGGAGGATGCTGAGGAAACTACTCAGTATTAGGGACAACGCCTCTCATCCCCTGCACGCCACACTGGTGTCACACCAGAGCACCTTCAGCCGTAGACTGAGAGCACCGAGCTGCACCACAGAACCACCGAGCTGCACCGCAGAACCACCGAGCTGCACCGCAGAACCACCGAGCTGCACCGCAGAACCACCGAGCTGCACCACAGAACGCCACAGGAGGTCGTTCCTACCAGTGGCCATCAAACTGTATAACTCCTCCCCCTTCTGCAGGAAGGAAAACTGATAACAATGATAACATCAATTTCATGTGCAATAGTACTTTCTCATTCTCATGTGCAATATCACTGTTCATTGTGTGCAATATTCAGGTACATCATGTGCAATATTACTTCTTTTCTGTTTTTTAGCTTACCGTACCTTCTTTCTATTTCACTTATCTCATCTTATTTACTCATTTTACTTAATGCTCCTTACTTACTTAATTGTCATTCTATTAGGCACTGGTGCTAGAAATAGTACGTTTTACTTTTTTATTTTATACACTTGAAACTCGTTGTAATTTGTTGTATTTTTTGTATTTTTTTAGCAATCTCTGGCACAAGAATTTCCTTCAGGATTAATAAAGTTCTATCTTATCTTATCTTATCTTATCTTTGGACATTTGAGGACATAGCAGTCATTCTGTCACGTGTCCTTCTCCAAGTAGTTAATGATTAAGTGATTTCACAACGGTCGGTGCAGTCAGTGTATTCAGGCCTGTCAACACTCTTACGCCAGGAACGCACTGGCCGCATGGTGGCCGCTTGACTGACGCGTTGGTTATCCACACCAGCTGCGTTTCTGCTGCGTTTCTGCTGCTGCTGCTGCTACCAGCTCTTTCTTTCTACATAGAATTTGCCTTTCATAATAGCCAATTCATTTCATTATAAATGTCATTTATATTTATTTTAGACAGAGAAAGGTTAAGAAACGTGTGGTAATTTGTAAATAATAGTAATAATCCACAATTAAAACCCGTACTTTATTCATTCATGGAGCTCTCCAAGTCACTGCATGTTCCACAACACTGTCTGCACATATTTCAGAATAAGAGCCACGTGTTAACAAATGAAGGAATTCTGTCCAAAGAAAAAAAAATGCTTGAGGGCTTTTATTTTGAAATGAAAGCAGGAAGTGTTGATTTAAAAACAAGTCTTTACTTTTTTTTCATCTCTGTAACATTTTCTACAGATAGAGACATATAAACTGTAGTAATGTTGCGTATATGATGTTAATATATTGTCAATAGATCACTTTCACTGTCTGTGACATTTTCTACAGATGTCTAGACATGTAAACTGTAGTAATGTTGCTGATATGATGTCAATATATTGTCAATAGATCACTTTCTCTGTCTGTTGCTGCTGTGAAACGCACTCGGCTCGCGTCAAACATAGGCGAGACCTCGAATCTCTAGAAGAGACGCAGCTGAGACGACTGTGAGATGCGCGTCTCACGCGGCCAGTGCATTCCCGGCGTTATTGCAGCCAGGAGGTCGCTGTTCGTGTCCCGTGTGAAACCAGAAGTCAACGTTGATTTATTTGTCTTACGTACTTATGTAATGTCACTTCCAGAGTTATTTTAATCCAAACCATGAGCTGTTTCTAAGCCTTACTATGTAGTTGTGTTGCCTAAACCAAAGGAGGTTGTTTCCTCTGAAGACAGAAGTTTATTTTGAAAAGACTGTAGGCATGTAATGAGCTGGAATTGACACGTGTTGCTGGACATTCCCAGAAAAATGAACGAAAAAGGAGGAATAACTTTTTCATAAGATGTAGAAGAACCGTTGTGTGAGAATACGTTGTGTACATATAGTTACCATCAACAGTTAAATTCATGTTCTAAACACAGCCTATTGAACCCCATGCCGTGACAACAAATCAAAGCTCAATTGAAAACACGTGAAAAAATAACAGACAGAAAGTGGCAGTAAAATGTTATCAATATATTTCAATTGCTTCATTTTAGTCTATGAAGGAAGTTACCACTTTTATTGTTGTAATCTGCGAGTAATGTGATTTCATATCCGTTTCAAGAAAAACAAGCACCCTCACTTTTTAAATCCAAAGTACAGTAAACACTAAACTAACAGTAAAGTATGGAAACACTTTGGGTTTCACATCTCCATGTTCAACGGTGCAACTGTAGAGCACCCATATATTGACATTTATGTTAAATGCATTGAAACGGCCCCGATGGAGCTGACTATGGATGGATAAAGAGAACGGAGCTGACGGGAGAGCTAGAGACCACCTTGGAGAAGACACGTGGGACTACGTCCGCTTTACAAAATAAGATGTTAATTGGATTATACGTATTCACAAGAAGTAAACAAAATGCTACCTGTGTCCCTCGTAAATAAAATAATATATATCACTAAATTCTGAAGGAAACGTCTTTGTTCTTTGATTTTTGGGTTGCTGGGAAAAAGAAAAAAAACCTTCCTGACAACGATACATTTGAGTTGAGGACATCTGTGACTACATACATGCTGAAAGTCAAACACTATTACAGTATCAATTTAGAGATTCCCCAAAGTAAAAGTCTCTAGAATTGTATGATTCAACTCTTTCCCTTGGTCTAGTGTTAAAAAGAGTTAACAATAGCCATACTTAAAAATAACTAACCAACAATGGCTTAGGAGTTAACTAACTTAGATAGCTAGTGTGGAACAATTAGACTACTGAAGGGACAACGGCCTAGTTAGGTTGATCAGGCACAGTGTTCAATACAAAGCAAATACCTCCATTATTTGTCTTTAGGTTAATAGCACAACCTCCCCACTGTTTCTCAGGAATCATGGAAGCTTTGACTTTGTCTTGTCTTTTATTTACAATTTTAATTTTACATTTTGCATAATTCATATGCTCAGTATTTACTGTTTACTCTTCTATGTAAAGTTGCTCAACAACACTGGCTGCAGCCTCAATGTCAACTGAAAATGACATTATAGTCAGTCACTGTTGGTCAGGGTGAGAAATCATTACTCCCTCAGGCAGTCACTAAGGCAATCATCAGGTAAACATGATCATTTATAATCCAGATAATCCAAGTAAAACTACTGTTACTTTGCAAAAAAAGTACTCAAGTATAAGTAAAAGTAGTCATCAAAACTATGATCAACACGTTATGCCCCGACCATCACACAGAGGAAGTCTACTGATTTCATCTCTGCTGCTTCACTCAAACATGTCCGGTACTTACTGAGCAGCAGAAAGAGGTTGAGTTTCAGACTGTAAATGACTTTAATTAATTACTAGCAATCACTTTCCCATTTTTCAACATTCTGCTGTTCACTGTTCATAATCACAATGAATTGGCTGAGTGATTGAGACTATTAATCTCTAATAGGGAAATGATGAGCACCACTAGCGCTGCATCCTCTGTCTGACATAGTATACAAACACATTGTAAAACAAACACTCCACACCCCTTTTAAATGTGAAGTTAAAGGTTTAGTTTGTATTACATTACCATCATTTACACCTTTTTTAGCCACTTGAGGGCAGCAGAAACAAGCTGTAAACACAACATTACATGAAGTTGATATAATTCATCTGTAAGCAAACATCCAGCAGGCACAGAGAAACATTAGCATTCATTTAGAGTGATATTTATGTGTACCTGATGAATGTAAGTCCACATTCAGTCCCTTTTAGATCTGTGTTTGGTCTCCACCAACTCCTGAGGGAAATCTATATATATATATATATATATATATATATATATATAATAGTATATAATATATAATACCTGTCTCTCTAGCTGCTAAAGGCTCCACTATGTTTACCACCTATATTGATTGACAGTGTCAGTCATGTAGGTTATAAAACAGAATCATTTCTTGGTGTAATGTAAGTTAAGAGAGTTTGTCATGTTTCATACGTGTTTACGGGAAGAAAGTGATCAATGTGGTTGTAATGTAGGATGCAGTGTTATTTAATGCCAGTGTGTTTGTTAGGAAGTCTCACGTGAATAAGTGAGATAATGAGAGTCTCTGTGTACAAGATGGAAGCAGAATACGTATATACATATAAATATATATATGTGTATATATATGTGTTATTTTTACATGGTGATGTTATTTAGGAATTCTGTGTTAGGGCGATATTTACACTGTACTTCTGTGACACTGTGGTCAGTTCTGTGAGTGTTGAGCGCTTGTTAGCGACTGTATTATTGCTTCAGTTTAGCCAGTTAGCATCTAACGCAAGGTTTACAGCTGCCATGGTGGTTACATTAGTAGGAGCGCGGAGGGCGCTGGGAGCTTTGAGCCCCCCCCATCGCTCATATTAGCCTTTTGTATGACAGTTCATTAGGAAATATGGTGTTATGCTGAGCTAAGATTATCAGTATGGAAATGAATCAGACATTTACCCTGGAAAGAGTTGAGAGGTGATGGAAGATGGAAGCAGAATACGCTGTGATTGTCATCATAAAGTGTTAGTTTTACATCTTACAGAACATCTTAATTAAATGTGTAGCAGCAGATTGATCCTGTGTATCTTCATTCTGTGCACCGCTACACATACAGTACACTCATCCATAAGTGAGACAGCGGTGGTTTTTCCAGAGCTGACAGGGTGGAAAAGGTTTTCTCTGTGATCACTCCACATGTACATTTGCATGGTGCGGTGTGAGGGGGGGGATAAGGTCAGCTTTTGTTAAGACCGTCATTGTGTGGTACCCGTCTTTGTCTCACTAGAGCTAAATGTTGGTGATGTCGGAGATATTCCAGCTTTCCTGTTTGTTTGTAGTGACTGACTGACTGCCGTAAACAGTGATGCTTGTTCAGGTGAACTTTGTGAAAATGTCCTTGTGTTCCCCATGGATGCTTTGGATTTTCTCCTCTTCTCTTGGAGTATGATGATATGTATGTGAAATGTTGAGGCCTACATTTTGTATTTATCACTCTTCCTGCTTCTGATCCATGTCTCATTAACACCCGGCTCTAGTGGGCATCGGTCGTGTATACCCGGTTTCCATCATGACCGTTACAGATATGAAAGTATAAGCTGTTATAAAACACCCACTTTTGACAGCAGCAGTCAGAAATCATTTTAATTGTCTTGGCTATCTCTCTTTCTCTCTGTTCACAAATCTTAAGTAATTGTCAAGACATCTTTTTTCACTAACAAACCTGTTTTCCAAATATATAGATTTTTTTTAATGTCTTGTTTATGACTAAAGGTTGCACTAAAAATGAATATTTCAAGAGCAGAAAACCACTTTCAAATCATGATTCTGCTTCCGGGAATCAGAAATACTTATCACTTGTCAAAAACAGTTTGCCTATCGTACTCCTGCTGTTGTTGTCTCTTTCACTTCAGACTAAAATACCTCTATTCCTCCCTGCAGCACCTAATTAGAGCACACCTTCACCTCATTTAAGCTCAGCACGCACGCACGCACGCACACACGCACACACAAACACACACACACACACAAACACACACAGACACATACACACACACGCACACACACACACACACACACACACACACACACACACTTTACTCCATCTCTCATTGTCTGCATTGCAACGTTCAGTAAGTTAAACCCATCAGCACACGTTTCACACATGTGGAGGATTTGAAAACATGTTAATTGAGTGTTAGTGAATGTTAGTCAGCCTTTTGTTATTGGGTTTCATTGTGAAGTGTCACGACCCCTCCAACTCTTAGTTTATTTATTCATCTGTTCTGTTTTCATGCCTCCTCAATAACCTCTCATGTCAGACGCCTCCCTTAAACCTGCAGTCGGTAGAACGTTTTTGGCATCATTGGGCAAAAATCCCATAATAACCTTTCAGTAGGGGTGTGACGATTCACTCAGCTCACGATACGATACGATACACGATATTGGGTTCACGATCTCGATACGATACCATATCATAACAATAATACACGTGTTTACAGTTAGCTGTTAGCCGCCGAGCTAACGCGCCCTGCTCATGTAAACATAGCGGCGGAGGATGAGAGACAGCGGACAGAGCAGATTGAAACGTTGCTTTCCTACATGTTTAACTGTTTCATGTGTTTATGCTTGTTGAACAGGTGTAATAACGTATCTTGGCTTTACACTTGCAAAGTTTTATTTTACTTACTACAGCAACGAGCGTAGCGTCAACTCGTCTCTCCACCGCAGCCTCTCTGATCAGCTGTTCACCGGCTGCGCTGTGTGCAGCTCCGACAAGGCCTATTACAGGAGGCGTGGTCGCGGGGTATGACACATGCGCAGTGTAACTGAAGCTGCGGTCGTGCATTGCGATTGGTTCAATTTCGTCGAGGGCGGACCATATTTTACTGCGCATGTGTTGTAACCCAAAGATATGACTTGTACTCAGCCTCCTTCCATCGGCCTCACAGAGCAGCAGGAAGAGGCTGCAGCTTTAGCAACGGAGTAAGTATGTACTAGTAACTATTATGCCCCGATATCGCGATTCAGTTTTTCGTCTCGACGATGCATATCGTCACGTTTTTATATCGCGATATTTCGCGGCACGATATTTCGTCACACCCCTACCTTTCAGCATATTGTAATTTAAGTGTTCTGAGAGAAAACTAGACTTCTGCTCCTCCTCATGTCTCTGTTTTCAGGCTTTAGAAAGATCTAGACTGTGACGTGAGACTTTGACCAATCACAGGTCATTTCAGAGAGAGAGAGCGTTCCTATTGGCTGTGCTCCGGCCGGTGGGCGGTGCTTGGTATTTCCTCAACTGATCTCAACATGGCTGCCGGGTCACAAACTTTCTCATTTTACAGCTAAACAGTAACTACAAGATGATTCTGAAAACATCTGAGGAGAGAAATAGTCATTACAGTAACAGAATATTGATTCATATCTGATCAGCGCTGCCTAGTTTGACCGTTTGGTCGGAGTTCAGAGTGATTGACAGCTGCTCAGAGACGGCAGACTCCAGATCAGATCTGAGTGGTTGTTTTCCTCCAGTCTGTGAAATCCTTCAGATGCCGTTAGGAGCTCCGGAGGACACCGGAGGAACATGATGTTTTTCAGTTTACCTGTTTCATGTACTACTGTCAGGATATAGCGGCCGTTTTATAAAAATAACTTTTTTTAATCATATTAGCTCCAATCTCGCCTACTTCAGCTTTAAGAACAATGAGCTTCATTCACCAATATCTTCTTCCAAAGTTCTTTCTTAAATTTGTTCTTGAGAAAGGTCCTTTAGAAAAGTCTACGTCAGATTCACGACGTGTTCTTAAACCACAGAATTGTTCGTACCTGTGTTCTTATAATGATGAATCCCATTTCCTCGTAAGTTGAAGGCGTGTGCCAGCTGATCCTAATTAGTAAGTTAATTAGTAAGCCGGTCCCCATTAAAGGGCGTGAGACTGCAGGGCCGTGTGCACACAGAGACTGAAAAGAGAGAAGGAAGTCAAGAATGGCCAAAGGAAAGTGTGGAGAGGGCGGAGCACCGCACCAAAGTTTATAATATTCCTCAAATCAATAATCAAGTAAAAATGATGATAAATGATGTTGAAATAGAAATAGTGTATGAAAATGAATGTATGGTTCTCTCATAGTTCCATACATTACCTACTGTGTGGAGGTGAAACAAAAAAAAAAAAACTAATCACATGTTCATGCTACAGAAGAAGAGAGAATCGACCGGATTATTACCAGCCAACCAGCTATTAACTTACATGCTTTAAAGGTTTGTGGTCTAGTTGATGTGAAAACTTCAAAGATAATGTACAAAGCACAAAATAATGTGTTTCCTGACTGTATTCAGAGGTTGTTAGAAATTAGAGAGGTCCAGTATGAATGTAGGGGAACAGGTATGTTTAAAACAAGGAATTAAAAATGTGAAGTTCACCTTGCAAATTAAAGGAAATTTGCTGCTGCTCTCCCTGCCTTTGGCCTTCCACGTATGTGCGTGGAAGGGAAGGGGGGTCCCCGAACAGAGCCATACCGCCAAATATATATATTACTGCAAATGGAAATAAAGTTTTTCTTTCACTAAAGTGGTCCTGACTGAACTACTGCTACTACTAGTACGACTATTACTGCAAACCTAAAAAAGGTACTTCTGCAGGAAGTCATATATAGTAGCATCAGTGGCGGATATAGAATAACACGAAATAAGATCCATGGGATGCTATTACTTATTCAGTGTTGACGTGTTAGTGTAGTGTTTATTTTAAAAGACCATAATGCTTTGTAAAATAATGAAAATAATTATTTGAAATTATAAAAAAATATTATTATTATTTTATTATCATTATTATAATTTGAATTCAACTGTAGAATTGAAGTCTTGTCGTACGAGTCATTTTGATCTATACAAACTTGGTATTTATGCATAACATTAAAGATAGGGTGGACGATGTTGGAGAGCTAGCATAATGTGAAAGTAGCCTCAGGAGCTCCGTCTAAACCCCCCCCCCCCCCCTCGGGGCTCCTTCCAAGGCAACGCCCCCCCCCACACACGTGCACGAGCACCGCCGCATCGTAACTACTTCACAGACACAGAGCAGAGAGAGGACCTCAACTCAACAACGCTCCCTCATGACAGTAACCTGTGCAGTGCTACTGCAGGGCTGAGTTTTCTCTTCCATTCTCCAGGAAACGTGCGGCGGCGACGCGCTTTGAGTTCAGGCTGGTGCACGCCACGGGGAGAGAACGAGCAGGGAGGCAGGGAGGCTTCTGATTGGTTCTTTACAACTGGGCACAGAGGCAGTGATTGGTAGACGTTTTTACAGGATTACAGCAGCTACAGATGACGGATCTTTTCAGGTCCTTTTTCAGAGCTCATCAGTAATGGATCGCTGTCGGGGGGGTAAAGACCATTTCAACCAATATAACAAATAGTGTCTACTAGAGAACATCGTCAACCCTGACTTTAACTTACTTACTGCAACGTACTGTAAATGTAACATAACACACACATCACCATGGATGCTTATAGCGAAGAATTCAAGCTAGCTTGCAAGCTAATATTGCTATTGCTAATATTGTGTTACCCCAGTCCACCCTGTTGTAGTTCACTTTAGTTCTGTTTGATTTATTTTTATTAAGGCATTTAAAATGTTCCATACACACATGCGCGTACAATACATGACAATGTACGTATGCACATTTATGTAAGAGTGAATACACAGAAACACACAAGCTTGAAGAGGCCCACACACACACTCACACACACTTCATTACTCACACTCATGCTGTCTTCTGATGTTTCAGTTTGTAAATTTTTTTAAAAGGAATTCATCTCTGAGAGGTTGTAATTCATCTGCAGCTGCTGTGGCAAGCTGAGGAAAAGCAGCTCTTCCAAAAGCAAAAAAAAATCAAACAGTAACATCAAAAGAAAAAAGATCATTCAAAGAGAAAAAACACTAAACCATATGAAGCTCTCTCCTGTCGTCTGCTTTTGTCTCTCCCTTTTGTTTTGAGCAAGTGAAAATGTTGTAAGTTTCTGATGTGATTGCAGAGATTGTTCACTTCACTGCTCTCCAACTACATAAACTGTAACGGTGTCTTCCTCAGACGTGTTCAGATCTTAGCTGTAGCTGCTCCTGACTGGCTGAGCAATCAGAGACTTTGACTCATTTCACATCGTGTGATTATCTGTAAGTAGACCAGACATTTTGGTTACACTCATTACAAAAGCATATGTCATAATCCCTAAGATTTTCATGAAGTATATACAGTAGGCTTGGACGGCATATCACCTTTTTCAGGTAGGTTGATATAATTTATTTATAGGATGAGACAATACCGTTTATATTGATGTAGTTTCATGTTGCATAACATAACGTTTCTTCCATAAAGCTGTACCACTGAATACCTCTCTCAGCGTGACCCCCCCCCCCCCCAGCTTTATAAACGCGGCAGTATGTATGTACTGTATGAACTGTATGTCATATAGACTGACACAGTGAGTGATACAGTTGCACTATTGGCCATTGTTATTTCAAAATGAGTAGGAAACGTTGCCTCCTCGATCAATGAGCTGATCCAATTCCTCAATAGATACGAGGATGTTTTTCTCTGAAGGCCTATTAAATATATATTTCCCTGTTTATGAGTTTCAAACGTGGTAAATCTTGTAGTTGGGGTGTTGCTGTGTGCAGCTTGAAATCAGATTGAGGTTGCTCATGGCATGAGGCAAATTATTGATGGCAAATTATTAACTGACTTCTTTGTTAAAAAAATGTGTTTGTTGGGCTGCACAGTTAGGGTTAGGGTTAGGGTATACACCAGTTAGGGTTAGGTTATACACCAGTTAGGGTTAGGGTATACACCAGTTAGGGTTAGGGTATACACCAGTTAGTGTTAGGGTATACACCAGTTAGTGTTAGGGTATACACCAGTTAGTGTTAGGGTATACACCAGTTAGGGTTAGGGTATACACCAGTTAGGGTTAGGGTATACACCAGTTAGTGTTAGGGTATACACCAGTTAGTGTTAGGGTATACACCAGTTAGGGTTAGGGTATACACCAGTTAGGGTTAGGGTTGGGGTTAGGGTATACACAAGTTAGGGTTAGGGTTGGGGTATACACCAGTAACGGTTAGGGTATACACCAGTTGCTCTCCGGTGGTATTTCAGATAAAATAGCTGCTAAAGGAGCGTTTGCTGCCCCCAGAAATCTGCCACCTGTCATATTAATCTGCACGTGCAGTACCAATAACCATGGATGTCACCAAGTCAACCAGGACTGAAAGGATCTGAACTTGATGTAACACTGAATTTACTGTAAATTCCAATTACATATGATTTCGCTAATATTTTATATATTAAATGTTACTTCTATATAACCAGGCTCATCCCTGTTTAGAAAGCAGCATCAAAACATCCATTAGAGAATCCGAGCAGCAGGCTCTTACTGTAGAATCAAAGACAGGTCATGAAGCTGCAGACCGTCCACGTGTATTTAAAGATAGAAGTGCAGCAGGCAGCAGTGTTTCCTTAAAGACAGCAATGAACAAATGGACACTTTTTATCATGACAGATAGAAAATCTAATGAGAAGTGGGACTCTGCTTTGCACATTGCAACACATGATGAGTCGGGGAACTGCAGAAGAATAAGTCGAAGCAAGCCAAGCGCTAACCAAGCAATTTGTCACAGATGACTGAGTAGATGGGTTAAACTTAATTAATATTTTAATGGGGAATTTACCTTTTGTATGCTCGACTTTCAAGATGGATGAGTTGTGCAGCTTCACTGTGCAGCTGAGGAGGAAGTCTGATCAGGGAGGTCTTTTCCCTCCGTAGAAAGTGATGATGTAATCTTTCCTGATCCTCCCTACAACTGTTTGTCTTGGTTCATTATGATAACTCTAAAATTCATGATGTTTTCTACTTGTTTGTTTTGAGTAATATACAGCAAGGATACTGAAAAATAAATGAATTATATTAGTTTGAAAGGCATTGCATGCGTTACATCTAGTGGTGGAATTATTAGCGGTAGTATTTACTGGAGGTTTGAAAATGTCTCGATTCTAAGATGCATCGCGATGCAGACGTGGATGATTCTGCATCGATGCAGCAACAGAACGTAACTGGGAGCTTGGAAACAGTGTTTCTCTACCATCGCCAGTGTGTGAGAGTATTTACTGAGTTTTGCTGTCATTTCCTGTCGTGCTAGTTTCTCTCCTCTTCTCTGTGTGTCACCGAGGGCGGGCTCTGTGTGTGGACGGCATTCAAACCATCTGCAGTCCGATATAACTATATTACAAAGTGAGGCTGAAGAAAATGTGCATGCAGACTGAAATTCACCTATGGTGTTGTTCTGCCGGGAGGTGCAGTGACTTAAAGCAGCAGTGGGTAGAAATGGAGCAAATACGATTAAAAAAAGTTATTTTTATAAAACGGTCACTATATCCTGACAGTAGAGCATGAGACAGGTAAACTGAAAAAAAAAACATGTTCCTCTGTGTCCTCCGGTGCTCCTAATGACATCTGCAAGACTTCACAGACCGGAGGAAAACAAGCAGTCAGAGCTGATCTGGAGTCTGCCGTCTCTGAGCAGCTGTCAATCACTCACCAACTCTGATCAAACGGTCACACTAGGCAGGCAGTGGCTGCGGCCCGATGGGCCGCAGCCACTGCCATGATAGGAGGCAAAGCAGCGGGTGTGGGAGGAGTTCGGAGCAGCCATGGAGAAGGACTTTCGGTCGGCACCAAGGTGCTTCTGGAAAGCCGTCCGGAACCTCAGGAGGGGGAAACAGGGAACCATCCAAGCTGTGTACAGTAAGGATGGGACACTGTTGACCTCAACTGAGGAGGTAATCGGGCGGTGGAAAGAACACTTTGAGGAACTCCTGAATCCGACTAATACGCCCTCTTTTGTAGAGGCAGAGCTGGAAGCTGATGTGGGATCATCATCAATTTCCCTGATGGAAGTCACTGAGGTAGTCAAACAACTCCACAGTGGCAAAGCCCCGGGGATTGATGAGATCCGTCCAGAAATGCTGAAAGCTTTGGGTGTGGAGGGGCTGTCTTGGATGACACGTCTCTTCAACATTGCGTGGAAGTCGGTGACAGTGCGTACAGAGTGGCAGACTCCGTACGCACAGTTGAACGCAGTTTGGTGGTTCCCCTCTTCAAAAAGGGGGACCAGAGAGTGTGTGCCAATTACAGGGGTATCACACTACTCAGCCTCCCTGGTAAAGTCTACTCCAAGGTGCTGGAAAGGAGGGTTCGGCAGATAGTCGAACCTCGGATTGAAGAGGAACAATGCGGATTCCGTCCTGGCCGTGGAACAACGGACCAGCTCTTCACTCTCGCAAGGATCCTGGAGGGGGCCGGGGAGTATGCCTATCCAGTCTACATGTGTTTTGTGGACTTGGAGAAGGCGTATGACCGGGTCTCCCGGGAGATACTGTGGGGGATGCTGCGGGAGTACGGGGTGAGGGGGGCCCTTCTTAGGGCCATCCAATCTCTGTACGCCCAAAGCGGGAGCTGTGTCCGGATCCTCGGCAGTAAGTCGGACTCGTTTCCGACGGGGGTTTGGCCTCCACCAGGGCTGCGCTTTGTCACCAATCCTGTTCGTGATATTCATGGACAGGATATCGAGGCGTAGTCGGGGGGAGGAGGGTTTGCAGTTCGGTGTGCTGAGGATCTCATCGCTGCTTTTTGCAGATGATGTGGTCCTGTTGGCATCATCGGACTGTGACCTCCAGCACTCACTGGATCGGTTCGCAGCCGAGTGTGAAGCGGCTGGGATGAGGATCAGCACCTCTAAATCTGAGGCCATGGTTCTCAGCAGGAAACCGATGGATTGCCTACTCCGGGTAGGGAATGAGTCCTTACCCCAAGTGAAGGAGATCAAGTACCTCGGGGTCTTGTTCACAAGTGAGGGGATAATGGAACGTGAGATTGGCCGGAGAATCGGAGCAGCGGGGGCGGTATTGCATTCGCTTTATCGCACCGTTGTGACGAAAAGAGAGCTGAGCCGGAAGGCAAAGCTCTCGATCTACCGGGCAATCTTCGTTCCTACTCTCACCTATGGTCAAATGGTAAATGGTAAATGGTAAATGGACTTGCTTTTATATAGCGCTTTTCTAGTCTTCCGACCACTCAAAGCGCTTTACACTACATGTCAACATTCACCCATTCACACACACATTCAAACACTGATGGCAGAGGCTGCTACGGTGCCAACTTTGCCCATCAGGATGTAATCTAAATACTCATTCACACACCGATGGCCTTCGGGAGCAATTTGGGGTTAAGTGTCTTGCTCAAGGACACATCGACATGTGACCCGGGGCAGCCGGGGATCGAACCACCGACCTTCCGATTGGTGGACGACATGCTCTGCCCTCTGAGCCACAGCCGCCCCACTGTCATGAGGGGGGGTTCAGGACCGAATGAATTAGATCACGGGTACAAGCGGCCGAAATGTGTTTCCTCAGGAGGGTGGCTGGCGTCTCCCTTAGAGATAGGGTGAGAAGCTCAGTCATCTGTGAGGGACTCGGAGTAGAGCCGCTGCTCCTTTGCGTTGAAAGGAGCCAGCTGAGGTGGTTCGGGCATCTAGTAAGGATGCCCCCCCGGGCGCCTCCCTAGGGAGGTGTTCCAGGCGAGACCAGCTGGGAGGAGGCCACGGGGAAGACCCAGGACTAGGTGGAGAGATTATATCTCCACACTGGCCTGGGAACGCCTCGGGATCCCCCAGTCAGAGCTGGTTAATGTGGAAAGGGAAAGGGAAGTTTGGGGCTCCCTGCTGGAGCTGTTGCCCCCGCGACCCGACCCCGGATAAGCGGTTGAAGATGAGTGAGATAAGTGAGTGATTGACTTGTTACAGACAAAGCCTGAAGGTGAAGGTCATGAAGACATGAAGCCTGAAGGTGAAGGCCATGAAGTCATGAAGCTTGAAGGTGAAGGTCATGAAGACATGAAACCTGAAGGTGAAGGTCATGAAGACATGAAGTCATGAAGCCTGAAGGTGAAGGTCATGAAGACATGAAGCCTGAAGGTGAAGGTCATGAAGACATGAAGACATGAAGCCTGAACATGAAGGCCATGAAGACATAAAGCCTGAAAGTAAAGGCCATGAAGACATGAAGACATAAAGCCTGAAGGTGAAGGTCATTAAGACATGAAGACATAAAGCCTGGAGGTAAAGGCCATGAAGACATGAAGACATGAAGCCTGAAGGTGAAGGTCATTAAGACATGAAGACATAAAGCCTGAAAGTAAAGGCCATGAAGACATAAAGCCTGAAAGTAAAGGCCATGAAGACATGAAGACATAAAGCCTGGAGGTAAAGGCCATGAAGACATGAAGACATGAAGCCTGAAGGTGAAGGTCATTAAGACATGAAGACATAAAGCCTGGAGGTAAAGGCCACGAAGACATGAAGACATGAAGCCTGAAGGTGAAGGTCATTAAGACATGAAGACATAAAGCCTGGAGGTAAAGGTCATGAAGACATGAAGCCTGAAGGTGAAGGTCATGAAGACATGAAGGTGAAGGTCATGAAGACATGAAGCCTGAAGGTGAAGGTCATGAAGACATGAAGCCTGAAGGTGAAGGTCATGAAGACATAAAGCCTGAAGGTAAAGGCCATGAAGACATGAAGACATGAAGCCTGAAGGTAAAGGCCATGAAGACATGAAGCCTGAAAGTAAAGGCCATGAAGACATGAAGACATAAAGCCTGGAGGTAAAGGCCATGAAGACATGAAGACATAAAGCCTGAAAGTAAAGGCCATTAAGACATGAAGACATAAAGCCTGGAGGTAAAGGCCATGAAGACATGAAGACATGAAGCCTGAAAGTAAAGGCCATGAAGACATGAAGACATGAAGCCTGAAGGTGAAGGTCATTAAGACATGAAGACATAAAGCCTGGAGGTAAAGGTCATGAAGACATGAAGCCTGAAGGTGAAGGTCATGAAGACATGAAGGTGAAGGTCATGAAGACATGAAGCCTGAAGGTGAAGGTCATGAAGACATGAAGCCTGAAGGTGAAGGTCATGAAGACATAAAGCCTGAAGGTAAAGGCCATGAAGACATGAAGCCTGAAGGTGAAGGTCATTAAGACATTAAGACATAAAGCTTGAAGGTAAAGTTCATGAAGACATGAAGCCTGAAGGTGAAGGTCATGAAGACATGAAGCCTGAAGGTGAAGGTCATGAAGACATGAAGGTCTGACAGGTGAAGGTCATGAAGACATGAAGGTCTGACAGGTGAAGGTCATGAAGCCTGAAGGTGAAGGTCATGAAGACATGAAGCCTGAAGGTGAAGGACATGAAGACATGAAGACTGAAGGTGAAGGCCATGAAGACATGAAGGTCTGACAGGTAACTCATTTCACTTGACGCTGTGGTGATGTCATTCTGCATCATAAACATTGCTTGGACCCAGGGGATCTGGTGACATTATGTGTTTATTTATCTTCCCTGGATCACAAAATAAAATGAATAATTAGCATTATCAGTCGAACAAGTAGAAACAGGATGGCCGCTGCACTTCATTCACTTTTGAATGAGGAACTACTAAAGTAAAGGACGAAGGACAAAACACATCACTTTCTGATACATTCAGGAAAATCACCATGTTCACAAGCAGACACGTAAATGTAACCAATGTTACCAAATTATTTTGCATAAGTATACATATAAATTTACTCGCAAATGGCTTATTTGACAGTTGCTACCATTAGTAGCAGATGTATGTGATGAACTTGTTTCTTTGACATGCACATAGTCATTTTTGAGAACCATTGTTTGAAACTGCCTCATGTAAACTTACTAATACTCAGCCCATATGCTCCTTACTAATACTCAGCCCATACGCTCCTTACTAATACTCAGCCCATACGCTCCTTACTAATACTCAGCACAGACGCTCCTTACTAATACTCAGCCCATATGCTCCTTACTAATACTCAGCCCATACGCTCCTTACTAATACTCAGCCCATACGCTCCTTACTAATACTCAGCCCATACGCATCTTACTAATACTCAGCACAGACGCTCCTTACTAATACTCAGCCCATATGCTCCTTACTAATACTCAGCCCATACGCTCCTTACTAATACTCAGCCCATATGCTCCTTACTAATACTCAGCCCATACGCTCCTTACTAATACTCAGCCCATACGCTCCTTACTAATACTCAGCCTATACGCTCCTTTCTAATACTCAGCCCATACGCTCCTTACTAATACTAAGCACAGACGCTCCTTACTAATACTCAGCCCAAACGCTCCTTACTAATACTCAGCCCAAACGCTCCTTACTAATATTCAGCCCAAACGCTCCTTACTAATACTCAGCCCAAACGCTCCTTTCAATCTTTGTGGAAGGCAAACAGAGACAAAGAGGAGGCCTCCTTTGTGTTGGGAGTCCACTGGAGAGCAAACAAACTGATTTCCACCCAACAAATGAGTTACAAAGAAGCTAATAACACACAGAGGATGTGTGAAGCTGTGACTACTGTATCAAGTAATTTCTTTCCTCACTTAAGATCAGTTTACAATCTGACACGTGCACTTTAGATGCATCTTGGAGCTGTGCTGATTTCAGTTGCATATCTACTTTTTGACAGATTGCTCTGTCAAATAGCAGATCTGAGTCATCGTGACTTGGGTAGTGTGTGTGTTGGAACAAATTGTAGTCTGACCAGCGGCAGCAAGTCAAGAGTAAACGGGGTAGTCTTAATGAATATTTTAATTGAAGCATTACCTTTTTGAACTTTTGGCTTCTGACTTTTCTCCCGGCTGTCTCCATTGGTTTAGGCATCATTCCTAATTAATAGGATAGTCATTTGTAATGCTGACAAACAGTCTGATGTGTACACACATGCACAGACATGCATGCTTAAGTAGATACACACACATACTGAGGCATTGATGCATATGTAGTGTGCTCTCATACATATACTGAGAATCATCCTCATCTGAATATCACTGTCAGAGCCTCATTCATTTTTCATACTTAAGCAAAGACTAAATGAGTTCCTGCATGCCAAACAGCAAGCTCTTCTTAAAAATGTTGGAGCAAACATACACATACGGAGGCAAGGATCCATGTGCACACAGTAAGAAGCAAAGGGGATGTTGCCATGTGTGCAGACAAACCATATCAGCAGCTCAAAAATCTGAAGTGAATCTGAATAGAAAAAAGCTAACAAAGCTGCTGGAGGTGTCATCAATCACACTATCACCACATCCCCTCCTTTTTTAAACAATTACACAAGGACTTCTATATTTTTCTTGTGTTTATTTTTATTTCATTGAAATTAGTAGACACATTACAATGTCAGCAACAACAGCTGGTGCCATTATTATAGCAACAACTCCTAAGATTAGGAGCTATCCACGACAGTATTTCTTCCTGTTAAATCTCACAACAGTTAGTTATTTTAGGGGGTTAAGCAGCTCCGTAAATGATGAGTTAATACGACTTAGTGAAGATCAACTGAAGAAGAACAGTGAGGATGACCTTATTCACTTCTATAACTCAGACAGGTAGACGGACAGACGGACAGACAGACGGACAGACAGACAGACAGACAGACAGACAGACGGACAGACAGACAGACAGACAGACGGAGAGGCAGACAGACAGACAGACAGACAGACAGACAGACGGACAGACAGACAGGCGGACAGACAGACAGACAGACAGACAGACAGACAGACGGACAGACAGACAGACAGACAGACAGACAGACAGACAGACAGACAGACAGACAGACAGACGGACAGACAGACAGGCGGACAGACAGACAGACAGACAGACAGACAGACAGACAGATTAACACACACCACACCAGTCTCCTGCTCTGGTCTCCCTGGACGCTGGTAGATAGATAGATTTAGGAGCCATAATGGGAACGGTAACAATGAATGCAAACTCTCTATTGAGCCTGTTGAGGTGAAATTGTGTAAAAGAACCAAAATTGTGCTGACTCATGCTTTCCTTGACCAGGAAGCACTGTAATGTAGAGACACAGAGGCATTAATGGCAGAGCTAAATGCAAGTGGAAAGAAAAGAAAGGGAACACATTCCTGAAGCTACCAGATGTGTTTACACAGAAGTCCATCCCTGTAACCAAAGACAGCATTCTTAAGGAAGAGGATATCCGGAAATGGCCTTACCTGAGGAAGTTCAATTGACGACAATCTACGCAAGCATTGGGTCACTGATGGTGTCAATGCTCCAAAAGTATTGGAGCTGTGGAAGGTGATTCACAGCGAAGGTAATGGACCATCTGCTGTAAAAACTCTCCTTGGATGGATAATCAATGGTAATCAATGGTAATCAATTGTGACGTGTGTGATTGCCCTCCTGTACAAGTCAACAGGATAGTTATAGCCAACTTGGAAGAGCTCTTAATCCAGCAGTGCAATCAATTCAATTTATTTTATATAGTGTGCGACCATACTCCATACCCTATGAGCATGCATTCTATGCGACAGCCACAAGAATAAAACTTCCCTTTAATGGGTAGAAACCTCGGGCAGAACCAGGCTCTTGGTGTTTGGCCATCTGCCTCGACCGGTTGGGTTGAACAAGTAAGGACAAGTAAAAGAAATAAGATCTGATAATGGAACTAACTTTGTGAGTTAAAAAAGGCCCTACAGGGAATCGATCAAGGCAAAATCCAGAAATCACTCCTGCAAGAAGTATATATATATATATATATATATATATCCACCTCATGGAGCACATATTGGAAGTGTTTTGGAGCGCCTCATTCAGCAATTCAAAAGAGCACTGTGTTCAGCGATGAGGAGAGCCTGCACACAGCTCTGTGTGAAGTAGAGGCTACAGTATGTGAAACGACCGTCCCATCACCTCATCAGCTGAAAGTGAAACCAACACTTCCACCTGCTCTATTCAAGAAGGAGGAATTGTATATCCGCAGAAGATGGAAGACAGTGTAATACGTTGTGGATTTGTTTTGGAAAAGTCGGGTCAAGGAATATCTCACTATGATGCAGGAATGTCAAAAATGTCAGAGATCACGGAGAAGTTTTGTTCTTGTAATGGATAACACATCACTCAGGAACTCGTGGCTCATCATAGAAACAATGGCACATTCCAACAGATGTGTTTGCCATGTTCGTCTCTAGACACAAACATCTGTGTTGGAGCGGCCAATCAAAACTGTCTCCTGTTGGAGGCAGAGTGAAGGCTTCACATGTATGTGAGTCAAGTCCTGGGACTTCTGACTCACACCTAACCTGAATAAAGACATTAATAAAGACATGCACACAGACACATATAGTAGTTTGATGAACTTAGACATTTTTTTTGGAGGAACTGATCGCATCAGTAAGCTGTTTTTTTTTTTTTTTTTTAAGCTTACGGAGCAAATATGATCAAAAAAAGTTATTTTTATAAAACGGTCACTATATCATGAGTGTAGTGCATGAGACAGGTAATCTGAGAACAATCATGTTCCTCTGGTGTCCTCTAATGACATCTGCAAGATTTCACAGGCCGGAGGAAAACAACCAATCAGAGCTGATCTGGAGTCTGCCGTCTCTGAGCAGCTGTCAATCACTCTCAACTCCGACCAAACGGTCAAACTAGGCAGCGCTGATCAGATATGAATCAATATTCTGTTACTGTAATGACTATTTCTCTCCTCAGATGTTCTCAGAATCATCTTGTAGTTACTGTTTAGCTGTAAAATGAGAAAGTTTGTGACCCGGCAGCCATGTTGAGATCAGTTGAGGAAATACCAAGCACCGCCCACCAGCCGGAGCAAACTATCTCATTTTACAGTTAAACAGTAACTACAAGATGATTCTGAGAACATGTTACATGAGGTCCGGGTGTCGTAAAGCTCACGGTCGGAGCTGCGACCCGCCTTCACCCCGGGCTGGTCCAAGTCGACCTACAGCCGGTCGCAGCACACCGCACGCCGAACGTCCGTCCCCGACCCGCTGAGTTTCAGTCCTCAGGCAGACTGCTGGTGAGAAGGGTAAACTGTAAAATGATCACTGTTCACCTTCAGCTCTGCTGTGAGCTCCTTCAACAAGGAGGTGGAGTGGAACTCTGATGGAACTACAAGATTTAGTCACAATCTCTTTTTAATACTTTTCTTAAATATCTGTAAAACCCACAGACAGATGTAAAGGGTCATTTTTGAAACAAAAACAAACACAACAAAATATGGAAATACAAGGTGCGCCCGACAGCAGCAATATGAGATTGTGATGTATGATGTAGCTGCTGGAGGGAATACACAAGAAATCAAACTATAAGAGTTTTGATCCAGGAGTGTCTTCTACATAGTACTCTAAATACCACCTCATATGGAAATATGAAGAACATGTCTGTGTGTAACTCATGAATCCTTCAGCTGTTCACAATACTCAGATGTTATCTCCAGATAGAAGAGCGTTTGTCTTTACTGTGTCAGTAGTTGATCACATCATCGATAGACAGAAGTGGCTCTACGCCGGCAGAAAACCCCAAAACCTTTCACAAGAAGTTGGACAGCATCAACTCTCTCTTTTCCTCTCTCTGTCCCTCCATCCTCTCCTGAAACTTTGATTGGCAGAACGTCACTGAGTGTGAACACACACACACATTCAGTGTTCCTTCTGTCCCCCCCCCCCCCGTTATCTCTGAGGTACCGGCTGTATTTCCATATTTGGACCAATGAATAATAATGTGACTGGAGGCCTTTGGGAGGAGGATGGGCTTATTATTGTGTCAAGGCTCCTGAGTCTAAACTGACAGGGTTATGGCAAAACACACACATGCACACATACACACACACGCACGCACACGCACACACACACACACACACAAACACACACCCTGTGTTCCTGTTTTTATCCTCTGGCTATAATACAGATCAACACCAGTGAAATTCAGTGTCTTATTATTATTATTTTTGTATTATTTATTACCAGCAGTCATAGAAGAAGCGAGCACCCATAAACAAAGTTTATTTCAAAGTGTGTGTGTGTGTGTGTGTGTGCAGCCAGAAGGGGTTTTAGTGTGTATTGTCCTCATTTGTGTGTATGTGTGTGTGTGTTTGTAAGTTTATAAATATACAGTCTGATGTGTGAGTGCTGTTAGGACTTGCATACATTGTCAGATATGTTGTGTGTATCTCTGTGTGTGTAGATTGTGTTCATGTAGGTGTGTGTTTGCCTTCTGAGAGAACTTAATCTAAAGATATCACACTAATCACAGATGACCTGGATAAAAGTGATGATAAAAGTCGAGTCAAAGAAGATAATGGGATGTGTGAGAGAAGCCGGCTACAGTACGTCACATCGAGGTAACGGATCAGTGAGTTTAAAACTTCAACGTCTTCCATGAGGCTAATGATGAGGTGAAGTTAGAGGAAACTTTGTAGAACTTGTTGAATGTAGTCAGCAGCTTCATTGTATACAAAATATTATAAATAGTACATTGAATAGCAGCTATTTGTAACCCCCGGTTACCAGAACCCTGTCAATGCAAAATAGGTGACTAATATAAGAAATACTATTTCAAATAAACAATCAGAAATGATGGGTGAAATAATATTTTAAAGCTTTCATAGTTAACTTTATTGACGTTACCTACGTCCATCAAAGGGTTAAACACGCTCCCCTACCTAGTTGATAAGATTTATTTTCTTATCTGAGCAGCGACCGTGACAGAAGCAGGGAAAAAGAGTAGACAAGTATTCACCGACCCATAAAAGACCTGTGGTAGTTACAATCCTGCTGCTATCTGCCGAAGGAAAAGTCTTGGCCAGTTCTTCTTATAGGTCTTCAGTAGATTGTGTGATTCTTCAAGATCCTTGAAGTCTTCAGCCCGACTCGCTTCTGTTGGTGGTGCAGTTGGTCCATGAGCTGGATCAAAAGAGAGAGAGATGCTGATAACTGAGATTACTGAAGTTCAACAAAGAGTGGTAGGACAATCACATTCAATTAGCCCACACATCAGACTAAAGGAGTCGTGACTCAGTGAGAAGACACTGTCGATGGATACAACACAGTCTGAGTTGAACTGATAGCCATGGATGGACTTAAACAGTAAGTCATTGAACGGAATTCTTTGATCCACCGCCTTATTGACATTACAGCATGTGTTGGATTGAATTCATGTTGACATAATGTGTAATCTGGGTTGTTGAGAAAACACTTGTTTGTTTATTTAATTTCATTCATTTATTTTTTATTTATTCATTGTTTGGGTTGGTTATGAAGTTCCATTAAGGGAACTGGTCAGTATTTGAGTTGAGTTTACAATTTCCCTTTAATTTCCCCTAATTAAAGGAATCACCTGCAGAATTAGAGTTATTATAAAACAGGACTCATAAAACCATAATAAGACAAAATAGAAATACATAACTTAATGAGTGCCTGACTAATAACAGCGAACTAAATTAGCATTCCAACTAGAAATAAAATAGGAAAACATAAATAAAAGCGATATTTACCTTACGGGTGAATTCCTGATTTGATTAAACCTGATAGAAAGAAAATAAGTGACATTTACAAGGGACAGAGTTTTGTTTTCCTTTTCTTTTGGTTGTTAATATCTTTGACACATGAGAGAATAAATCTGCTATCTTTACCTGTTATCTTTTATTTAATGTGTTACTTTTGTTTGTGTTTAATTTTGTATCCTCATTTTTATAAGTAAATTTGGACCACAGCACCAAGTAATATTAACTAAAGTAATGTATTGACTGTACAACTTGACAAAAGCTAGTAAAATGTACCTGGGCAATGTGAGTGAACGTGCACACTAACGGTGGAGGAAGACTGACTCCGTCGCTCATTTCATCTGGATATTCGTGGATGTGAAGAGAAGTGAGTATGTTGATGTGCTTAGTTCACTTTTTACATTCCTGTTAGCTTGTCAGCTGAAGTCAGTGTTTGGTTTTTTAAACGTACCGTTAGCTAACAGTAGCCGACCAGCTTAGCCGGCTAGCTCGTTATCGTGCTAGCAGAATTAGCCCAGTTCATGGATGTGGCACGTATCAGACAGGCCTGTGTAGCTAAATATTTATTTTAGTGGCTTATTCAAAGCTTCAAACTCGTCACGAAACGGCGAAATTCACCACTTTTAATGAAACTATGGCACTGGTGAACTCTGTAGGTCCTAAGAAAGTGAAAGTCAGGTGGATTTATGGTAATTAAAGGTGATGAGGGACGCTGGAGTTGGCAGGCTGATGAGCAGGTGGAAAGGCTCGGGGAATGAGCTGAGGCTCGATGAGAGGCTGGCACTGGAATCCTGGAGCACAGGAGAATACAATGTTATCGCAGGAAGTACGAGGAAGAAGCACAAGAATCACTCGAGGAACTAACAGTACAGAGCGGCCGAGAGTTAACCACATACTGTAGTATTCAGAACAATCTGCAGACGACTGGCAGGAAAGCTGGTGTTCCTGAACTGTGGGTTGATCAGGTGATTGTAGACAGGTGCAGAGTGAAGAGTGAGACACGGTGCATGATGAGGAAGCCACACACACACACACACACACACACACACACACACACACACAGACTGACAGGAGGGGGAGACACAGGAAAACACTGGAAACTCACTAATCCCACATTCATCAGCTCTAATGCAGGAGCCTGCTCAACCTGATAAAATCATTTTCAGATGGTGTTAAAATGTTTCTGCTTCACTGAGCTGGATCACCAGGTACCGTTTTTTTTGTGCTGGGCTAAAAGCAGAGCGTCGTGAAACAAATTATTTTCTGTGGGACAAGAGAACATTTCCTCTCACTGCATTGTAGCCTGCAGTGTGTGATGCACGTTGAAACACCGCGTGTTGGTTTCTGTGTAAACTCCGTCAGCTCTGACTGCCAGGAGCAGAATGTGTGCCACTGTACCGGAAGGATGGAGGAAGACTAGTGACTTAACTTAACCGTATTTTATGTTATTTTTAATGATATGATAATATTTTTACAAGTTTTGACAATAATATGTATGTGTCATTAAAGGCAAGGCAAGGCAAGTTTATTTATATAGCACATTTCACACTCAAAGGCAATTCAAAGTGCTTTACATATATAAAAGTAAGATAAAAGAGCACAAAGTGCACAGGATAAAAACACATAAAGTAATATAAAAGTACAACTTAAAAGAGAAAAAATTAAAAGGATAATAAAACAATCAAAAGACAGTAAAGTGCAGCATTTGATCAACTAAGAAAAGCGTCTGAGAACAGTTTGGTCTTGAGTCTGGATTTGAAAGAGGCTCCTGTTGGTGCATCTTTGACCTCATCTGGAAGTTTGTTCCACACTTGAGCAGCGTAGCAGCTAAAAGCTGCCTCACCATGTTTTGTTCTGGTGGTGGGTAATACTAATAGGTTTTTTCCCAGTGACCTTAGAGGTCTAGTAGGTGTGTACTGCTGAAACATATTTGAGAGGTAATTTGGACCTACCCCCTTTAGGGATTTGTAAACAAGCAGTAGGGTTTTAAAGTCTATTCTGTGACTTACTGGGAGCCAGTGTAGGGACTTAAGTACTGGAGTGATGTGATCAGATCTTTTGGTTTTAGTAAGAACTCTCGCTGCTGCATTTTGCACCATCTGAAGCGGTTTGATGGTCTTTTTAGGTCGGCCCGTGAAGAGACCATTGCAGTAATCAACTCTGCTTGAGATAAAAGTGTGGATAAGTTTCTCCAGGTCATGCTTTGACATAAGACCTCTAAGTTGGTTAAAGGCCGTGTAAAGCAAAAATAAATATGCATTCTGGGTTTGTCACACCACAGAAAAATGTGTTATTAACCACCCAGCCAAATTTGAATGATTAAAAAAATCGCCAAGTATATAAAATTAGCTTTTAAAATCATGTAAAAATCCTCAGTATTCTGCTCTGAGACGCTGGAGGAGCTGAAACCTGAAACCTCTCTCTACATCCATGGCTGAAACCCATGAGCGAGGCAGGTGCAGCCCGTCTACCGTTACCCGATGACCTGAAAGATGGATGCTACGTCCGGGAGCGTTATTGGACATATAAAACCCGATCATTTTGAGCCAACAGAGCCTGAATCCAACTCCGAGCCAGAGGACACTGACCTACCGGAGAGCCAGCCTCCTTCCTCTCTGTCTGCAACCGAATGGGATTATTTTTCCCCAGTTTATGCAATTTAGCAATATGTATTACTGACTAGCCTAGCCTAGCCTAGCCCAAGTACGAATAAATATATGCTGTATATGTATACATATTTTGTCCCTTTAGCAGATATAGTTTTGTCTGTATAAATATTGAAGTTGTATAGTCACCCAGATCAAACTAGCAGCTTTCATGTTTTAAATTTTGTTGCATATGACCAAATATATAGGTGCCATTATTTAGGCTACACTCCAGTGAAATTCAACACTTTGGTATGTCAGTTTCATTCAATTACACATACCTGCAGGTCTTCTGAGTGCTTGTGTATCTGTGTGCATTGCTGAATGTCACCGATACATTGCAACACACAAGCTGAGCAACAGAGTATGCTCTAAACTGTTCAGATAACTTTACTGTGTGATTGTTCATAATATAGAGTTGACAATAAGTCAAATGGTTGACATCTTTAGTCAGAGTATGAATTAAACTGTACTTGTACAGGTGGTGAATGCAGGACGATGTCAACAGAAGAGGAGAATGTATGCTGTAGGGAGCTTACTGCTGTATGTAGAGAAAAACATATTTATCTCCACAAAGATAATTAAAAGTAAAATGAATTAATAAATGTGAATATGCAACCAGTAGAGTACTAAGTCTCTAGCACTAAAACATCCTATAACACATACTCCAACAGGTTCAGAATAGATGCGGAGAGCTTCCTGAAGACTCTTCCTCCAGGCCTTGAGCCTGTCTGCCCCCCCGACTCCCTGCAGAATGACCTGAACATTTACCAGGCAGACCTTCGGCCACTGGAGATGAAGGAAAGAGCTGCGTAAGTTAGCCAATAAAATAATTTTTAATGATTTGGAACGTGTAGAAATTACATTTGTGTTGATCACATAGCATGCCTTTCTTTCAAAAACTGGCAAGGTTTATGGGACAAGAACCAAGTCTGACTGTTTATGCAATTACATCATATTAGTAATGCTGATTAATGTATACAAGAATCGATGTAAAAATAAACTATGGGAGGATCAAATCAAATCAATTTTATTTGTATAGCCCAAAATCACAAATTTGCCTCGGGGGGCTTTACAATCTGTACAGCATACGACACCCTCTGTCCTTGACAGTGCAACTCTCACAACGGCTAAGGAAAAACTTAACCACAAAAAAACCCTTTTGACAGGGAGGAAAAATGTTATAAACCTCAGGAAGAGCGGCAGAGGAGGGATCCCCCTTCCAGGATGGACAGACGTGCAATAGATGTCGTGTGTACAGAGTAACAACATAATGAAAACACAACATAGACAATTCATGACAAAATGAATACATAAAATGTGAATATATGTGAGAAGGTGGATCCAGGAGGATCACAAGCAGCTTCCAGGCGACGCCAAACAGATAGAGCCAGAGCAACACGACCTCCTCTCCACGCCAGATAGATAAAGCCAGAGCAACACGACCTCCTCTCGACGTCAAAACCGGTAGAGCCAGAGCAACACGACCTCCTCTCCACGTCAAAACCGGTAGAGCCAGAGCAACACGACCTCCTCTCGACGTCAAAACCGGTAGAGCCAGAGCAGCACGACCTCCACTCCACGCCAATCAGATAGAGCCTTAGCTACGTAACCTCCTCTCAACGCTATAAAGGTAGAACCTGAGTAACACAACCTCCTCTCCACGCCAGAGCAACACGACCTCCTCTCTACCATGCACCACCAGAGAGTCAGAGCAACGTCACAGAGCGACTGATGGTCCATCACGGAGAAGCCTGATTCAAAGGAGAGAGAGGGGAGAGAGAGAGCGAGGCACACAGCAGTGCTTGTGGGACATCAACAACAGAGGGTTATAGAGAGGCAGCGGCTTAAAATTAATAATGTTCTCGTCGGCAGGACTGCTAGGCTGAACTTATAAATTGAGACTGAGACCGACCCACCAGCTAACTAAGTGAAAGTTAGGGCAAAAAGATGGGTTTTGAGTTTGGATTTAAAGACCTCCACAGAGTCAGACTGTCTGATTCACTACATGTTATAGTATCTTGAGGATCAATGTGCAAGTAGAGCTTTGCTCACAATAAAACCAATATCATTTGCTTTTGATATATAGACAAATATTATAATGATGTTGCAATAATAATAAACTAGTTCTGTTCTAATAATAAACAGCTTGCATTCATGTGGTGCTTTTACATACACTCAAAACACATAACAAGTCCTACCTTACTCTAAATGATCTGTGGCTGACTGCAGGCTGATGGATCACTGTCATCTTCTCGGGTCCTGTTCTCTAAGACATGGAGAGGAAAAACAAGACCCTGAGGCTGTTTTTGTTTAGTGTGTCAATCAAACAAATAATTAAATAAATAAATATCACTAATTTTTTATGTCATTTTGTCATTACAGACGTGCTCGCTACCTGGCGTACAGATGTTTTGTTTCCTGGTGCTGGGGAAACCTGGGAAAGCACAACCGGGTTGTCGTACCTTCTTGTGTTGTGCTCCGTATTCATCCGGAGTACACAGGCTTTAAACCTCCCATTTAGTATTTTAAAATAACAATAATATTTTTATTGTAATGTTCTGAACATTTGTGATGTACCTTTATCTATTCATTCATTCATTCCATACATTTCTAATACATTTCATAGAACTCTTGGACAGTTGTCAATCAGTTTTTGAGTAATGAAAAGTTTGTATATGTGTCACAACTTACTTTTTGGAGGCTGGTGGGGCGCCAGCGTAGCAAATGTGTTTGGAATTATGCATGTTAGTATAGAGATGAAAACTTACATCAGAGAATTTGAAATTAACTAACCGGTAGTATATTTGGTCTTCACCATGGACAGAACATGTTCCCCCCTCTTGGCCTTGGGAAATTTAATTTGGAACTGCAGTTCTCCTGCAGCAGTCCTCGCTTGGGTACGTGTAGAATTCTCATTGCAATGCAACGCAGCCAGGTAAAGCCTGAAATGCAAAGGATTTGTATGGGATTACTCCAAAATAGCTAGTAAAGTGAAACGGGAAACCTCTGTTGGTCTGGAGGAGCTGCAGCATTTATTTCTGCACAATCTTCCGCTGTACATTCACTAGATATTCTCAGAGCTAAACTAACTCTTCTGCAGTGTGTAGTGTGCGCGCGTGCAGAGAGGTTAATATGCAAGTGAAATGGTAGCACCCTGTTGATACACAATACAGAAAACATGATTAGTATACAATTTACCTGCAGAGCATCCCCAGGTATGAGAAGGCCACATTTTTTGGTGCGAATCGCAAAATCACACTGTGGAACCCCTCCATGTCAGGACTAAGAAGATTTTAGGTGGTGGACGCAAATGCAGAGAGAGGAGGAGGAGATGACGCAGGTATAATTTCAGGATTTAATTAAACTAACAGAGAAACAAGAAAGGCAGCTGGTCCGGCATGCATATCAACAAAAAACTCGAAAAGAACAAAATTTGAAAATGCAAAAACACACACTAGAATTTCTTACTGGTGACATGCAACCCAGGAACAACGACGATGAACCGACAAAGACAGAGGGGAACACACAGGCTTAAATACACCAGGAGATTACACACAGGTGGAACTAATCAGGGCGGGGCAAACAATCACAAAAAGGCGGGAAAACAAACAAAGGCAGGAAGCAAAACTAGACATGACACAGGAGGACCGAACTTCAAAATAAAACAGGAAACACTCTATGCAGACCGTGACACTCCAAGGCAGATGTTTGGTAGAGCGGGCTCAGCTTCTTCACGTCACCAACAACACGCTTGTTCATTAGAACCTTCTCCAGCTTGTAGGTAGCCTTTGTTGCTAGAGGAGGAAAGAAGAATAACAAATACATAAAAGATGAGTGCATGGCAGCTGTGAGTATATTACAGCATTCTAAGTAAATGGCCTAGCTGCTATTGAATATTGGCATACCAGGCCTCAGCCACTTTGTTCTGTTGGTGGAAGGGAGATGGAGGCACTCGGGGAAGAGTGGATTTTCATGGACATGCACATTCTGGATTTGGTTAAGAAGAGATGTCCACTTAGCCACCGTTCCCTCTCTACTGGATGAACCCGATGCTGACCAGTAGAGGTGATTTATGATGCTCTTTTGCCACACTTTGACCTCCTTGCAGTCCTTCTCCTTGGAGATGGCATCCACCTTCTTAGTGAGTGCTGAGAACAGTTTGAAAAGATGTAATGGAATTTTTTTATATATTGGGTGTTAATGTTGCACAGGATTAGCTGTGCTACAAATTATCAATATACTACATTTTCCAAATTATCCTACCTTTACATAAATGCCACACATCATAAAAGTGGTCAATGTGTGGTTTCTGTTCCCGGAGAAACTTTTGAACCTGGCAGTGTCGGTCTGTCACCAGGGAAGCCACTTTGACTCCGAATCAGCCCTTCCTTTTCCATAAAGACACTGCTTCCCACTTCATTGCTCTGTGGATCATAAACGAACAAAAAATTTCAGCAAATATTTGTGTGCTTTGCACCTTCATATGAAGATAAATGTAGCTGAATAGTGTGATGTGTTGCAGTAATATATTTCAGTTGTGTGGAAGCCGGCTCTCAAGACAAATACTTAAATAAAGTGCGACCAATTTCTTTTACGTAGAGACTTAAAAAATGTAAAAGTGAATAACTCAAAATGTCCCTGTTGCTGTTTTAATGTAATAACTGATAAATACTTGGACAGAAGCTGGTCCTTAGCAACATAATTGCAATGACACAATCAAGAAACTCATTTATTTTTCACATGTATTTACCTGTACGAGCTGGATATCAACAATTTTGTTTGTGCCGAGATCCATCATGGAGTATGAGCCATACTACGACTGTCGGCTCTCATGTCACCACCAAGAGATTCAGTTTCCTTCTGTTTCAGTCCTCAAGCAGGTCGGTCTGGTGTGATCTCCATTTATGCAGCAAGGAAGGCAGAATGTAGTTATGCACATGATTTCGATGTGCCATTCTGGTGAAGGTTCTTACGTGCATTGCGTTGAGCACCTGTAATGTATAATCAAAAAGTATCTCTGTAACAGTGTTCATAGCATGTGCTACATCCCACTGTAGCAATCAGATTTGTCCCTAAAAATTAAAAGGTGAGTAGTGTAAGATTTTACCAGGGGGAAAAAAACAGAAAGCTGTGGGAAAAGACACTTTTTTAGATTATTCAGATTCAGATTCAGACAACTTTATTGATCCCAAGAAGGGCAATTCACTTCACAGCTTACCCCATCACAAACAAACACACACAGACACATCCAGACAAACATCCGAAATATTCGAAATGTTATGTCAATCCCAGGCCAGTAAAACTGACAAACAGAGGTCGGTAAGGACAGCAGATAAGTTAATAAAAATATAATAAATAGCAATAGAATAGAGAAAACAAATAGATAATAAATAAGTAGACATTATTACATGATTTATCATGTAAGGGAACTGTCAATAAAAATCTCACATGAAATGACTACTATCTGAGTTTAATAACCTGATAGCAGAAGGAATAAAAGAGTTGGAGTAACGGTTAGTTCTCCTCAGAGGAGCCTGATAACGGCGGCCTGAAGGCATCAATGAGAACTCCTGAGACAGAACCTGAAGAGGTTGGCTGATAATATTCTTTGCCTTCTTTACCACCTGATTCTCCCAGAGGGACACAAGTCTCTTTGTTTGACTCCAGTAATCTTGGAGCAAACCTTAACAATGCTATTCAGGCTGTTCTTGTCCTTAATGGTTAAACCACTGAACCAACAAATAAAAGAAAAGGTTAAAAGACTTTCGATAAAAGAACAATAAAAGTTATTAAGATCCTCTCACTGACATTAAAAGAGTTCAGCTTCCTCAGCAAATACATTCTCTGTTGACCTCGTTTGACGATATGTCATTTTTACCAACCTTGTTAGTCTGAACAAAAGAAGAGCCTGTGCAGTAGACAGTTAGTTGCAGATTCCCTGCAGGAGAGCTGCCTAGAAGTGGTTGACTCTTCCATTCTCTGGTGTACAAGCAGCTCTGGTGGAGGCACTTCTGGGTCACAACAAGGAATGTTCCTTTTACAAAAGTGTGTACCTTGCAGATTCTTGAGCAGGTGGGGCAGATTTTAAAAAGCTCAAGCAGGCACTCCTCATACACCAAGTACTTCACCATGTCCTGCGGCGTCTTAGTTGGTGCTCTGTTAGAAAAGAAAACCACAGGCAACAAAACAGACTTGTTACAAAGTGAATTATTTCTAATTTATCACATTCATAGCGAAATAACATGACATAGAAATACTCACATTAGCACATAAATGCATCAAATCAAATAATGTTTAGGTTTTTGCTATGTCTGATTAACAAGGATCTATAACAACCAAAGTTAACTTACTGTTCACTGGTGGCATCAACCAATTCAGACATGCTGGGGAGGTAGGTGGAGTCATCAGGATCTGCAAGACTGGAATTGATTTCAGATTCCTGGAAAGAGGGAAACTCCAAGAGAGGACGCTTTGTTGCATGGCTATCAGGTGGAACTGCTTTCCGCTTAAGTGGAGTTGAGGAGCAGAGCGGAAGTATCTGGGATGTAGTGCTGCCCACAGCAACACTCCTAGTGGCTACTGTAGCTTGAGAACCTGGAAAATATATATGCAAATAAGGATAGTAATAATACTTCTTTATTTGTAGCGTTTATATGTGTAAGAGAGGTGGAGCTATGTAAATAGAACAGACTTGTTAAAGTTTTTATTGCACTTCGATCATTACAATTAAAGAATACGTAAACCACGCATGACATTCACTCTTGCGCTTCAAGTTTTATTTTCTCAAAATGTTAGCATACTGGAAGTCAGACATTTAACGATAAACTGTGTAACTTACTGTCGGTGTTCAATGACTAACAAATACGTTCTCACCACTGCAGTAACGTCAGTGTGAGGTGCATCCCATGAAAGTAACAGGAGTGTTTTCTTTCAACAACTATAAAGTGTATACCTAGAATCCGTTAGCATCATAGATATTCACAAAGACAAACTAAGAACTTGACCTCTCAACATACCTGTATTCTTTTTGTAGCTTAGTGTTCCTTTGGACAGCTGTGTGGCCACAGTCCTTTCCCCACCAAACGGTCTGTCTGACATCCAACTTCTCTGGTGACTTTCTGCATGTCACACTGGCACTCTGTGTCTCTTGTGGTTGGGAGGGACTGCTTTGTGAAAACGGATAACAGCTGAAATTAGTTGTGCAATGAGTCAAAACATTTTGATGCATAAAAACAAAAGTTTGTACCCCCTGACCAATAACTTCATCGTAACACGGGATACTGAAGCACGGACCGCAAGCTAAATAACTGAAACATGTATGCTGCATGACGCATAAAAATTACATGACGCAACTCATGTCTCTCTCTCTGTCTCTCTCTCTTCATCTCACTTTACCTCAGCAATTTAACTCAACGCCGTATCGACAGCGCGCGATATGTAATATTTACGTCACTTTGTGGCTGTAGCTCCGGTGTTGTCTTGTTTTTAAGCAACCCTCCTAAAAAAATACCCGTCAACGTGGCCGGTAGGTTCGGTAATTCTCTATGTGAAAGCACATAAATCACCTGCGTTTGGTGGGTAGCGGATGCTAATTTGGCACCCTGCCAGGGAGGCGGCGTGTCCCTTGGTCCATCTCCGATTTTGCCATTACCAACAAACGTTACTCACAAACGTAAAGTCAAGATCTATTTTCTTATTCCCATATATTGATGCACATAAAAGATTTCCACTGTGGATTATTTTAGCAGTGTATTTTGGAGGGCAGGAGGCCAATATAACGTTACATGCACTAGCTAACAAGGTTACATGAAAATGATGCTAAGCTAACGTTCATTTCATGATGTAAAATAACATCAGCGGGTTGCTCACGCGGTGTATATCAGACATTATCTCTACAACTTCTACAAAATTTAGCATAGCTGTTGTAGACTACCTACTATAATTATAACCACACAAGGAAACTTACCCTGTTTGGCAGGCAGAAGATGGCGCCAGATATCGGCGTGACGGGAGGATGAAGGCCGGGGGGGGGATAGTGGGTACAGCCCCGGTCGTCATTACCAGAGGACCAACAGTAAATCCAACTTTTTTGCGATTAAAGTTTTCAAAAGTCTCTGGTGCAAAATGGTTACTGCAGAGGCGGGTGTTGGTGGTGAACTTCAGCTCTCCATCAACCTGGTTCTTCACAAACTCAATCCACCTCTTCTTGATCTCATCATTGCTGGGAAACTGAAATAATGAGACCGAGCTGTCCTTCTGGCATCCGGGGAAGATGCATTTGCGGGGTGGTGAAGGTGAAGGCATAGCTAGCTAGCAACTGTAAGTTGAAGTTGTAGTTGAAGTGTATTTCGCGATGGAGCGGAAAAACGCACTGATGCTAGTGCGCTCTAGTTATTATATAGTGCTAGGGGAGGAGTTAAGATAAGGATGACTTTGGCGCGTCATCGAGTCGGTATTTAGCCCCGCCTAAAAAATCCTGAACACAGAGATGGCCAAAAACAGTTTTACAGTCTAACTCCACAATCCAGTACGACAATTTTCACAGCCTTTGCACATGTTTTCAGTAATTATACTCCAACATTTATAATGTGTTTAGAAACAAAACTCTGAATTTCCTTTACACGGCCTTTAATATATTTATCCTTCTTGAATTTATTCAACTTTATATTAATAGTAATTTCTTCTATATACTAACACACAGTTTGTGATGCACGTTAACCACCAATCAATTGTGTTAAAAGCTGATTTCGTTATTCATCCATTCACAATGTGGTCTTGGAACAAGGATGTGCCTTTAGCAGATCGCCTGCGGGGTTTGCATGCAGCTAACAACCGGATTGGACTCGGACGTGGTGGCCTTCGGGGTCCTGCTCCACGGCTGGTTCCTCCATTGACTGCTGATCCTGCTCATGTGGTAGCATGGGGTCCGGCCGACAGTCCTGGAGTTTTCGGTAATCTGGTTGGCGACGGAGGATTCCTCCTGCGTATAAACCTAGCACCATTTACGGCTGCAGTCATACAGAATCACGAGCTCAACCTAGATGGACTTGCTCTGGCTGGTGTTCTTTGCTCCATGCGGTATCAACGGAATCAAGGCCAGCTTACACGCCAACAGTTGAGTGCTGAATGCCTCGCACCTCGCATGGCCCTGGAGAGATGCCTCGACCAGGATGCAGGACGCGTTGAACTTGATAGGGTGACTGGCAATCCAGAGGCATTTGCAAATGAGCAATGGTTCTTGGATGTCCTGCGTGCATTCCCTCGTCCAGCAGCTGGGGATGGAAGAGCCGCACCAACCTATATTATCAACGACCGTTGGGACGTTGACCGTCGTGCATGGGTGGACGCATCAACTCTGGAGCAACGGGTTCAATTCTTCCTGGGCATTATTCAACATCAGGCATGTCGTGAAAGAAACCGCTGCATGTACAGTGTGTTTATCCTTCTCATCTCTTATGCTTCTCGAGGCCAAATGAGCGAGGCTCGACAGCGCCGGATGACCAAAGAACTACGCCCACTCATGCCGCAGATTATGGAGATGTACAACGCCAATGATCTCCAGTTAACCTATGCCAATTTTGGACAGTTCATTAATGATGGAAATGCTCATGGCATAATACAGCGTTGGTTACAACAAGTACCCAAGGCGGCCATCCGCTTCTGAGTTCTGCTGGCCGAGGCGGCCGGATCAGGAATCCCCTCTCTGGATATTGTGGCAGAGGCAGTGCATGATCACCTCTCTCTTTCATTTTTTAAAATTCGAAATGTGTTGTTCAGTAGAATCAAAGCTTTGAGCCTTACCCTGTCTTCATCTGTATAAAAGGAAACTGTAAAAATAAAGTTACTTAAATACTGAATTAAATGGCCACTTTAACCCACTGAATCACCTCTGGCATATTTAGTAACTTCAATAAAAACATGTACGTTATATTACATCTGAACACCGATTCATATGTGTTGACAGGATGTGAGCAAAGAAACCGTCAAAGAAGACGATGCTGAGCATGTCATGAAGGTCTTTGTCCTCCGTGGAAGTGCAGCACACAAAGACCCCCCACGTGTGCATCATCATCATCATCATCATCATCATCATCATCATCAAGGGAACTGAGGTGTCTCCCAAAGTCCAGGCTTTGAGTAACAAACTTCTAGTGTGAGTGTGTGCACGTATGTCTCTGACCTTGCTTATTCTTGATTAACTTGCAGTTCTCAGGAAATACTTGCTAATTATTGTGGCTAGCAAGAGAAAGCTAGTTATTTATTTATTTATTTATTTAAAAGGGACCATGTACAGTTTAAACATAAATGTCACCATTTGATGCACTGTACCAGATTATAGCTTTAAGCTAATTCACATCTGTAGTCCCTTGGCAGGTCAAGACAAAGAAACATATTACAGTCATACAAGAAAGAACATACAAAACGCACAATACACAGCTACACACAATAGCACATCACAAAGTATGCTTGTCAAGTAAAAGCAAGTCATGAAGACCATGGAGTAGAATTAGAGATCAGTGAGTACATAGCTGAGCAGCTTTTAACAGACGTTTTAAGTTGGTTTTATAGTGCTGATAGAGCTGCAGCTCCTCACGTCGTCAGGGTTAAGGGAGCTCCACTGATTTGTGGCCTTTACAGAAAAAGCTGATTGCCCAAATGCAGTGCGGCGAAATGGTACGGTACAATCTTGCCTAGAAGATCTTCTTAAGGATCTAGTAGACTCTACTGAGCGAGAATGCACAAAATCACGCAGTGGAGGAGGGGCCAAACCATTTAGGATTTTATAAACAAGGCACAAATTTGAAAATAATCTAAAATTCTCAAAGCTCAGTAAATTGTATTTCTCCAGTATTGTACAGTGATGAAAAAGCAGTGGCTTTTTGTCCAGAGTTTTTAGAGTTTGTTTGTATAGGGACTCAAGTGGTCTTATAGCGGTTTCCCCAGCCTGCCCCCAACACGTAATGCAATAAGACATATGGGAAAGGATCATAGCATGCATAAATATCTTGGCTGCATCCAGAGAGAGAGAGCTCCTAATATGTCTAAAATTTGCCAAGTTGTACTTGATGGTTTTAACCATTTTTTTTACATGTTTCTTAAAATTCAAATTTGAATCGAGAATCACGCCAAGATATTTAAAATCAGTGACTATGTCAATCCTTTCACCTTTAATGAGAATATCAGCATTAAGATGTTGTACCGTGGTTTTAGAAAAAAACATACCTTATATAGTATAGTATAGTATAAATAGTTATAACAGTGTCCTCTTTCAAATGTTGAGCCTGAGCCAACGTTGTACAACCTCATGTTTTTTATATTGTTCTGATAATGGGTCAATAACTTGGGGTGGTCAGTTATTACAGAGTGAATGGTGATAAAGAGAAAGCTCTACGGTGGCCCTGAGGGCTCAACGCTCTGAAACTTAAGAAAACATATTCACCAATTTAACAACACATGAGCAGCATCTAGAAAAACTAGCAGGTAGAACAACAATAGTAGACAACAATGGACACAGTTTCCTGGGACACACTTGTCCCTTTGAAAAAACTTGTTTTTCAATTTTCAATTCTCCAATAACCACTTACAGATATCCGACTTCAATAACTTAATGAGTCACAAACCATGGTCCCAGCCGTGTGCATCACTTTTTAGTGTTCCCTAGAAACAGTTTCCTTTGTTGTCTGTGGCAGCTGCAGCATCGGTTGTGTTTGGTTGTGCTTTCTCTATTTACAGCTAAATACTGCACATGTTGTCAAACTGGTGAAGACGTATTCTTTTACTTGTGTTTTGTTTATCTCTGTGTTTTCTTAAGTTGCAGTGCGTTGAGGTCTCAGGGCCGCCGTAGAACTACATATTGTGTAATTATTCTGTATGATAGATAGAAATTAAATATAACAATAGACACTAAAAGAAAGGGATATGTGAGTGATTGCACTTCTGTTTCTTGTAAAGACATTGCACTTTAAATCTACACTGAGATAATTCAGATTGAACCTCTCAGTAAAAAATGTTCCAACAAGTATTTTTTAGGTGCAGTGTTGTCTGTTAATGACTGTATATGTTGGAACTATTGTAAACTGTTGTATAATAATATCATAATAATAATCCTGGCTGCACCAGTGTTTGAAAACCTAATATAGGTGCTGTTGTTTAAAAGAATCTGTTGTTTCATGTTTTGTAATAGCCTTATTTTAAAACAGTTTAATTGAATATAAAGCCCGTAATGCATACTAGAGTATTTTAAAGGTAGATGAAATATTGTGTAAATATTACTTAAATATTTCTCCAATGAAAGTAAAGAAAAGCAAGTAAAACATTTTTAGATGAGTTTTGTAATAAGGTGCAAATGTAGTGTAAGTAAAAAATACTATGCAATAGTGAGTGAAATGTAGTAACAAAGACAGAAGATTGCTAGTAAAGGTTACTTGAGTACCTTTGATAGAAACACTTCATAAATCTAAGTAGAGTTTACTTGAAATATCCTCTGTAAAATCTACTTAGAATTTCTGTGTGGAAATTATTACCAGCTTTTTTAACTAAATTCCACTCCATGTTTTTTTCAGTGCAATTAGAATATTTAGTGAGTTAACTTTTATATATTAAACTAAATTACTCAGAAGAAACTCAAAGGCAAGGTAGTATGTTATTGAGACAATTATTTATGAGTACCACACATTTCAGCTGATTGCATCTTATGCCATTACCATGTTTATATGATGTTTATACCTCGAGAGGTCTGTTATTTTAGCTTCTATGCACTGGTGAGTCAATTAGCTGGTTCTTTTGAGTGCATGCATCCACCTACGAATGTGATACACCCCAGAGACCGTCTTTGATAGCCCAGCCACTGGGCTGAACTCTATTCTCCTACTCTTCCTCCTTCCCTCCCTCCTCTGCTCCTATGATCCACAGACGGATGGAAACATTGAAGAGGAGGAGGAGGAGGAGGAAGGGGGAGATCAAACACATGGCAATCTAAAAAGAGAGGAAGAAATCCAATTAAGGACAGAAGAAGAAGGAACTGTAGGCAATCAGGTGATTTCCCCACCAAAGGCAACTGTATAACAGGCTGGAAGACTCGTTGTTTATGCATCACAGGAAAGAAATAAAAGTCAGCGGAGGCTGCAGCAGGAAGGAGAGATAGCTCCACGGGTAATTGGGCTATAAAGTAACTGAACGTCATTTCCAGTTTAGAGTAATAAAGCCGATAGTTTTGCTCATTGTGATTAATGTTCTCCTTCCCAATGCCAGGGAAAGTAAACAGAAAGATAATGTTATTTAAGTGAACGAGATGGGTTATGGAAGTAATTGATCCAACTGTGCATCACTCAGCCACAGAAGATGCTATTTAACTGACATCTGTGATTCAAGTCAGAATTCATTAACAAACCTGCAGTTAGATCAATAGTATTTGAGATGGCAGTACCTGTATATGCAGTTTTGTGGCCTTTTGCATAGAAAGTGCTGCAGAGAACGGAGAAATGTCCGGTCGAGTCATTCTCGAGTCACGTCATGGAGATGAGCCAAGCCTGAGTCCTCGCCACCGTTGCTTGTGTGGAAACGTTGTCCAATGCAACCGATGGGGGATCAGGCTGAAACGGCTGAGCGTAACGAGGATCAGATGAACATGCATGAACAGCTCGTGTGTGTCGTGGAACCTCTTACCTTTTATTTTGGCGTCCATGTTAAGAGGTTAGAGCAGCCACACAGCCAGCGTGAGCAGCGTGGCTCGGCTGCGTCTCGTCTACAGATTTGAGGTCTCGCCTATTTTTACCGCGAGCCACGCGGATCACAGCAACAGACAGTGAAGGTGATCTATTGACTGTATATTAACATCATACCAGCAACATAAATACAGTTTTGATGTCTGTATCTGTAGAATATGTCACAGACATGAAAAAAAGTAAAGATTTATTTTTAAATCAATAATTATTGCTTTCATTTCAAAATAAAAGCCCTCAAGCGTTTTTTTTTCTGTGGACAGAATTCCTTCATTTGTTAACACAAGGCTTTTATTCTGAAATATTTGCACGACAGTGTTGTAGAACATGCAGTGACTTGCACAGCTCCGTGCATGAATAAAGTACGGGGTTTTAATGGAATATTATTACTATTATTTACAAATAATAAATAATTATTTACCACACGTTTCTTAACTTTTCTCTGTCTAAAATAAATATAAATGACATTTATAATGAAATGAAAAGGACATTACGAAAGGCAAACTATGTAGAAAGAAAGGGCTGACAGCAGCAGCAGCAGCAGACGGTGTAAGAATCCATCAAATACGAGACTGGAGTTGAGAGACAACGTGTACGATCGGATTGTTTCACAGGTAGCCAGTTTACAAGCTAATTTTAAACCAATAAACAACTAAATCATCGTCAGATTGCATTTTGGACAATGCGTTCCACCTCTTTTTCTCTCCACACGGACTGTTTACCTCCATTCAACCAAAGCCTGCTCCAATGTGATTGGTCAATACTACTCAGACTACAAACGGAAACCAGAACGCTTCCGATACCAAAAGATTTTCCCATTGCCTACAGAATATGAATGCAGAATATGTTTTTACGTACGTTACGTCATTAAGCTACGGATGTACATTATGAACATGAACAGCGTTGTCCTGGGAGAAAGTCCTGTGTTTATTTGACCCTTTCACCAACCCGACCTCCTCCTTACGCAGACTATCGTTACAAACGTGTTTGTGATTCATCCAAAACAAACGTAATCCACGACATTCATTCATAACATTGGATGAGAATGTAATTTTTAGGAGACAGGGGTGTTCTGGAAGAACCGTTTTGAACCCTGATTATTTAAATATGTGGAAATTAGGAAGCCAGGGTAAAGAAATTAAAATGGGGGTCACAAGAGACCTTTTGGTGGACTTGTTCAAAAGCTTGGTAGCAGCATTTTGGACCACTTGTAGGTGATATAGGGAAGTCTTGCTAAGAAAGGTGTTCCTCAGCTGGTAGAAACAGGAGTCTACCAAAAGTGGAGGCAGTGATGCATAACCCATCTTTAAATACTCTCTATGGTACCAAAACACAGGTAAATAGAAAAATGCATGAATAGCCATGCAACATTTTCCATTTTGTATAAAGAATTGGCTTAAACTGTAAAGTGTGATTTAATTACCTCAGGTAATTTCAGGGTGAGAAAATAGATGAAAACAAGAGTGTTAATACAAAGAGAGGAAGGAAGGAGGATTCCCATGAGAGGAGGAGGAGGGGGGGGGGTATCTGTTCAATTTGAGTTGCACTGCCCTTCAGTGTCCCTCATCTACTAGCCTTTAAATGACTCCACCCTGGAGACTTGTGCGGACCACCGTGGGTTCTCTCAGGACGAACACAGACACAGGACGACTTCTGGAACAATTCAACACTTTTTATTATTGTCAGCTCTCAGACTCACATCCTGTGTGTGTCTCCGCTGGTTCAGCACATCACTGCTTAAAGGGAGAGAGTTGATTACACACACTCAGAAGCAGCTTCTCCTCTCCCTCTCCTGCAGCTGAACACCGGCCATGCCCACCTCCACAACCACCTATACATTTCTGTGACTTCTTGTCTGCTTGTGTAATAACAATTATTATTTTTCCTCACATATTGATATTATTTATTATGAGTATATATTATTAGTATATTATAGTATATAATAGCTCCTTTCATGAAGTTTTATAACTAAGTTCGTGAACAAAGACCATGCCTCAAACGCATCCTATTTCTGCACAAAAGTATATAAGCACACCTGATCCGTTCACTTCGCCTTGACTGAGTTTTCATAAGCGTTCGTTCGTTGTTCACACAAACTTATCTGTAACAGTTAGATCTCTTACCTCGCCATGGACTACGAGCTGGTTCTCACCCCCTCGGACTGGAATCTGTTCGATGATCGATCCGTGTCCGAATCTCCTCGCTGCACAGTCGCCCCCACTCCGACACGGCCAGCCACCTATCCATCACGGCACAACTTCGTTCATTAGCTGAAAATATATATTAGTCCTCGTCCGGTAGCTCCGGCCACACAGCACCCCCACCGAATCGGCTGGATGTCCGACACTCGACCAGTAGCCACACGCGACCAACCAGCTCGCAGATCCAGCTCCGTCCTCTGCAACTACCATCTCCGACTGGACAGTCGCCCACCTCCACCTCCACCTCCACCTCAAAGAAAGGAATATTTCTTTCCACCAGACTGATAACACAGCCGGGCTTTTTCAGCTCTTCATGGCATCCACTTCTTCCACCAGTCCAGCCGGACGCTCGCTTCTGAGTTCTCTGTCCAGCGCCCGCTGAAGACGCCATGATGGGTGAGAAGAGCCAGGCTAACCTCCTGCAGGTCAGCAGGAGTTCAAAGAGCAGAGGAAAGAAAGAGAGCCGAGAAAAGGAGAGGGCGAACAATAGGGGAACCATTCCTTTTATCTTGCATGAATGAAGTCATCATGGCTACAGTAGCCAATGAAAATGGTTCCTGAGTCCATGGATGGAGCTACTCAAGGATCCTGGGACATGTAGTTCATTGTCTTTGCCACCATCTTGAATGGTGAGGTCCCAACAGCATCGTGGGCCCTTTTACGTGGTCGGGTCCGGGGGCTTGAGCCCCGGTTAGCCCGTGCATTAAGACAGCGGTGCAGGGAGAGTTTGTATTGTCGGTACAACGGGATTTCGGAACAATGGGCGTTTGTTTTCGGGCAAACGGGCTGTCGGTCTAATGGGCTTTGGGTCCAGTGGGGCATTTGTCGGAGTATTGGGTTGTCAGAACAATGGGCAGTCCCCCAACCCTCCACCCCACATCTTCCTTCCGGACCCTTAATCCATCCCTCCTACATCATCATCGCTCTTCTTCATCTTTATATGTAACGCCGGGGACACACTGCCCGCATGGTGGCTGCGTGGCGGCTGCGTTACCTGTTGTTTTTTATTTCGGCGTCCGTGTTAACAGGTTAGAGCAGCCACACTGAGACGCGTGAGACGCGCGTGAGCTCGGAGGCGTCTCTGCTAGAGATTCGAGGTCTTGCCTATTTTTGACATGAGCTGCGCGGTTCACAGCAACAACAGACAGTGGAAGTGATCTATTGACTGTATATTAACATCATACCAGCAGCATTACTAGAGTTTAAATGTCTCTATCTGTAAAAAAAAATTTACGGACATGAAAAAATGTAAAGACTTGTTTTTAAATCAACACTTCCTGTTTTCATTTCAAAATAAAAGCCCTCAAGCGTCTTTTTCTGTGGACAGAATTTCTTCATTTGTTAACACAAGGCTTTTATTCTGAAATATGTTCAGACAGTGTTGTAGAACATGCAGTGACTTGGAGAGCTCCATTAATTAATATAGTACGGGGTTTTAATTGTGGATTATTACTGTTATTTACAAATTACCACACGCTTCTTAACCTTTCTCTGTCTAAAATAAATATAAATGACATTTATAATGAAATTAAATGGTCATTATGAAAGGCAAACTCACAGTTTGCAGCAGCAGACACGCAGCTGACAGGCAGCTGGTGTGAACACCCGACGCGTTAACCACGCAGCCACCATGCAGGCAGTGTATTCCTGGCGTAATAAACTACTACTATGTCAACATCCTGACATAGACTGTTTGTCTTGCAACCCTCTTGTTTTTTTGCAGTCCCTTTCATTATATAACTGGGCAGGTTATTGTATCCATCCAGATATACGCAGTACAACTGTATATTGTCAATGTCAATACAACAGTACAATATGATTAGAAACAATACAAGAAGTAGACAAGAAATGAGAATGTCATGAATTGTATGTTCCCAAAATTAAATAGAAAAAATAGATACATATAGATGGTAAATTCTTAATTCTTAATACTTGTCATTCTAGTTCTACTTTGTCCTTTTTTTCGAACAGTTTTGAGCTACTTTCCTGCAGGGTTTGTATGGAACAACATCACTGCAGAGCAGAAATAACAACTGTATTGAGTATGACATGACTTGGGCTGAACTGATGGTATTAATGGTGTTTAACAACACTATGTAAAAAATACCAAGTAGGATACAGTATTACAGTTGTTGTTTTACCCAGGATTTTATTTATGATTGGCCTTTTCTGTGTGAACATGCACACGTGCACACACACACACACACACACACACACACACACACACACACATATTAACACACACACACTGACAAACACATACTGACACCATTACCACCACCATTAGAGGCAGACAGGTGACAGCAGGCAGTGGGGGCATACTGTGACAAGAATGACACCTTCTTTAATCACAGAGGACACACACACACACACACACACACACACACACACACACCTACACTCTGTAGAGGACAAGGGAAATTTCCTGCTGGAGAAAGCAGCTGAGACAAGAGAAGACAAGTGGAAGCAGGACGGGGAAGAAGACGGCCGTTTGATTCACTCCTTCCCCAAAGAGATGTACCAGATGTTCAGCTGGTGCAGATGTTATGAATCTGTCTGCTCCGACGGTGTCCTCTGTCTTCTGCTTCGAGTGAGAAAGGAAAGTACCCTTCTTCTTTACCTTCCTCTCCCTTTTTTTTATGTTTTCATCATCTTAACATCTTTTTTCTCCCCTCTTCTACCCTGCTGCCCTTTGAGGTTGATTCCTCTCTCCTTTCTTTTCATTCTCTTTTCTTTCCTTCTGCAATGTCTACAAATGTTGAATGTAGCATCGCCTCAGGAGCTCCATCTAAACCCCCCCCCCCCCCCCCTCGGGGCTCCTTCCAAGGCAACGCCCCCCCCCCACACACATGCACGAGCACCGCCGCATCGTAACTACTTCACAGACACAGAGCGGAGAGAGGACCTCAACTCAACAACTCTTCCTCATGACAGTAACCTGTGCAGAGCTACTGCAGCTGAGTTTTCTCTTCCATTCTCCAGGAAACGTGCGGCGGCGACGCGCTTTGAGTTCAGGCTGGTGCACGCCAAGGGTAGAGAACGAGCAGGGAGGCAGGGAGGCATCTGATTGGTTCTTTCCAAGCGAACCTCGAGGCAGTGATTGGTAGACGTTTTTACAGGATTACAGCAGCTACAGATGACGGATCTTTTCAGGTCCTTTTTCAGAGCTCATCAGTAATGGATCGCTGTCGGGGGGGAAAGACCATTTCAACCAATATAACAGATAGTGTCTACTGGAGAACATCGTCAACCCTGACTTTAAATAGGCAACAGCTTGCTAACGAGTTAGCTACAACAGTTTATAGGATGATGATATGTCAGGGCTGTTTGTTTTGTCACCTTGTTGAAGTTATGCATTAATCATATCTGCTACACATCTTCACAGATGGGACAGACAGCATGTCTACTGTGGATGTATAGGCTGGCTCCAACCTTCATATCTTACTACCAGCTTCAACTTACTGTTGTTTGACCGGCTAGTGTTTGTTTACAGGATGCACCAGTGTTTTGGGTAATGAAACACTCAACCTCACACTAGAAGGCTGAGCCCAGATAACACAGGGTAAGAGGAAGAAGACGACAGACTTTTCTCTCCAGGTTAACACTCACACAGACTGTTGACATCACTGTGGTCACAGCAAGGAGGAAGGAAACAGTTGTTAAGACAAACTTTGGAATCATGGAACCATATGCTCTCCAAAAGTTGTCCTCAGAATGATGTACAAGGACAAAGTCTGCCAGATGTTCTACATCTTGTGCCATTAAAGCAGTATGAAAAAATGATAAATATATTTTTTGTCTTCCTGACATTTTGTCCACCTTTTACAGGACAGGATGTAAGGTTGGACAACAGGAAAAGTAAACAGTGCAACTTTGACCTCAAAATGAAATCAATACATTTCTATCAAACTATCAACAAAACAACAGTCTGGGCTTCTGCTACTGTCTGTTAGGCGCTCCTGTGTTTTTGTCCTATTTATGATAACCATAACAATATTTTAGTCAGAGAAGGATTATAGTGTGAGCAAGTTAAACTTTCAAATATTATGTAACAGTGTGTTTTGTGTAAATTATTTATGCGTTTTTGGGATTATTTATTTAGTTTGAGAGGGACTCTCTCAAGGGTTCTCACACCAGATGCATACTTTTATAGCATCTTAAAACCATCCTATTTACTGGAGGCTGAGACCCACTGTATGTGTTGGTATCAGTGGAGGCTGAGACCCACTGTATGTGTTGGTATCAGTGGAGGCTGAGACCCACTGTATGTGTTGGTATCAGTGGAGGCTGAGACCCACTGTATGTGTTGGTATCAGTGGAGGCTGAGACCCAATGTATGTGTTGGTATCAGTGGAGGCTGAGACCCACTGTATGTGTTGGTATCAGTGGAGGCTGAGACCCACTGTATGTGTTGGTATCAGTGGAGGCTGAGACCCACTGTATGTGTTGGTATCAGTGGAGGCTGAGACCCACTGTATGTGTTGGTATCAGTGGAGGCTGAGACCCACTGTATGTGTTGGTATCAGTGGAGGCTGAGACCCGCTGTATGTGTTGGTATCAGTGGAGGCTGAGACCCGCTGTATGTGTTGGTATCAGTGGAGGCTGAGACCCACTGTATGTGTTGGTGTCACTGGAGGCTGAGACCCACTGTATGTGTTGGTATCACTGGAGGCTGAGACCCACTGTATGTGTTGGTATCAGTGGAGGCTGAGACCCACTGTATGTGTTGGTATCAGTGGAGGCTGAGACCCGCTGTATGTGTTGGTATCAGTGGAGGCTGAGACCCACTGTATGTGTTGGTATCAGTGGAGGCTGAGACCCACTGTATGTGTTGGTATCAGTGGAGGCTGAGATTAAAATATAAAAAACAAACACAAGGCTTTCATCCAGGAGACCGCTGTTCATGTCCCGTGAGTTAAGGGACCAAGTTGGTCCAATGATGATTTCCAAGTTTCATCTTCAATTCTCTACAATACACCCTTTCTGTCTGTCTAGTCCTGAAGACAGGTGTTCCTCAGAGATGTCCATTATCTCCGCTGGTGTTCTCAATATACTGAAGGACAGAGCAACAGCAGTGGTGGACATTATGACAGGGCCGTGGAGGAGGGTAAATGGACTTGTATTTATATAGCGCTTTTCTAGTCTTCCGACCACTCAAAGCGCTTTACACTACATGTCAGTATTCACCCATTCACACACACATTCACACACTGATGGCAGAGGCTGCTGAGGAGCCAACTTTGCCCATCAGGATGTAATCTAAATACTCATTCACACACCGATGGCTATGCATTCGGGAGCAATTTGGGGTTAAATGTCTTGCTCAAGGACACATCGACATGTGACCCGGAGCAGCCGGGGATCGAACCACCGACCTTCTGATTGGTGGACGACCTGCTCTACCCTCTGAGCCACAGCCGATGCAAGGTAAAGGAAATCATACTGTTGGGCTCGTGTACAATTAAAATAAGCTTACATTGGCTACTCCAGCCTCCTACATAGAGATGTAATGTACCTACTGTATTACTTTGTTATCTACACATTTCATTAACTTCAACATTTGAGGTGAAAGCAGTTATGAGTAGCCTCAACGTTGAATGGCTACTAACAGAAGGGCTTTTCCATTATTGGTCACTGTGCATGCTGCTGCTCTTTCACTAACATTCTGTTATCCATAGGAGTTTCAGAGATTCAGCCTCCCACCCTTTGTTGCCTCATGCTCGGTGCCAAATCATGACCAGGCTGCTGCTGAAGCCTCACCCTCTACAGAACCCTCAGGAACCTCCATCCTGGATGATGCATCCAGTGAGGAAGAGGAGTCCATGACCTCCACCTCCTCCCAGCCACCCACCAAAAGGTGCAAGAGGGATGAGGGCATGTTGGCCTTCATCAGAGAGCAGGCTGAAGAGGAGGAAGCCAGGGATGCTGTTTTTATCATGGTCCTGGGTTTTTATTGTAGTTTGTTTCCTGTTTTACTTTGAAAGTCACTCACCTCTTGTGTCATGTCTGGTTTTACTTCTTGCCTTTGTTTTTTTTCCCGTCTTTGTGATTGTCTGCCCCGCCTTGATTTGCTCCACCTGTATGTAATCACCCTGTTTTCCTGGTGTATTTAGTCCGTGTGCTTCCCTCTTTCAGTGTCAGGTCGTCTGCCTTGTTACTCGTGTTTATCCCGGTTGGGTTCCTCGTATCTTCCGGTTTGCACTCCGGTTTAGTTTTTTGTTCTCAGTTTAGTTTTTGGTGTTCTTCCTTTGGACTTTTTTTTTTCCTCAGAATGCATTCTCAGCTTTGTTTCCTGTTAGCTTTGTTTTTGCCACCAGCTTTGCCATTAAAGCTCGCCTTTTGTTAAATCTATCGGTCTGCCTGGTCTCTCTGCGTTTGGGTCTACCTTTTGAACTTAAATCAGAACAGCTTTACTGGAACAAAATGAGAGGTTCCTTGGCCCTATGCAGATTCTTTTTTTTTTTAAAAAAGAAAAAAAGTGAAATAAAAAAGATGTGGAGTCCTGTTGTGTTAATTGAAAGATGAGAAATGTTTATCAGTTGCTGCATGAATGGCATAGTATTGAGCAATACATTGCTTCAATCCACAAACCGTCCCCAACAGTGATGCAGATGTTATGGAACACTGTACGCACTGTGACAACATTCAGAGAAAAGGTGTGATCCACTTCCAGGGCTTCGAAGAAGATCCCTTGTCACCAGTAGCCAGCTGGTGGGTAACAGCCCATGATAAACACTGGACTGTTTCTTACCCTTGTAGCGTGAATGGTGCCTGCTACTTTGAGAAGCATCTTATCTCATCCTGCATCTACTGGGATGAGAAAAACACATTCTTGTGTCCAACAAGATTTGGTCATTTACAGATGGAATTTTCCAAAGAAAGAACAATTTGTTTGGGTAAAGGGCCATAAACTCTTTTATCGACCATCGAGTGTCAGTTTTGACACTGTCCAGGAGGATAATGACTTTTAAAACTGTGGGAAGGGTTTTCTCCCCACTTAAACCAACAAGAACTGATAACTTTTCCTGACTTCAAAGTGATCCGTTTGGTCAAAAACACACACACACACACACACTCCCCTGTCCATCTCACATTCCACAGCCTAGGTTTCTTAACCTTTCGGTGACCCAGAGATTCACTCCAGCGGTGAAGCGTGAACCCCACCTAGTTTTCATCTGTGGTAATGTGACCAATAATTAAAGTGTTTAGAAGTCATCATGAGTTAGATTATTGACTTCTTTGTGTATAATCATTAATGGTATTGTAATACGTTTTAATGTTTTATCAGTGATGTTCAATAGATGTAATACCTTAAGTTTAAAGTTGTTAAAAAGGAGTTATAACTTGAACTTAGAATTACATTTTTTCAATCTTGATACTAATGTTTGATTAAAACATTAGTGGTTTTATAGTTTTTGATATGTATCTGTCTCGTGCAAAAGAAAGGAAAAATTAGTAAAGAGGGAATTCTGATTTTGCGCGTGTAAAGGTTTTTCAATAATGAATCGATCAGAGAAAGAGAGGGTCTCGACCCCTCCCTCCCAGAGGGGGTTAAAGAAGAGAGGACACAGAGTCAGAGGTGCTGTTGTCAGTAGAAGTTGAGAAAGTTGTCTGCAGGGAGATGACTCCAGCAAGAGCTCTCCAGAACTTATATACATACATTTCATTTGTGTGTTTATTTTCTACCTCATGTTCATTTTTCTGAGTCAAGTGACTTCTAAAGGACAGCATTTTTAAAGATCTTTTGTTTATCTCGCGTGATTTAAATGCTAAGTGCTCAGCCAGCATTTCCAGTTTTTCCGTGAAATAGATAAATTCTAAAGCTTCAGAAGATAATCCGACTTCAGCTTTTTGATCTCTTTCAACGAGTAATCAGCCAACGGACTTCAACTCCCACATTCAATGTTCTGACGAGAAAGTTGAATGTTCTCCACGCTTTGCTGTTTGGTATCCCGGGCCAGCTGAACCGATCTCATCCAACCCATCCAAGGGGCTTGTCTATCCAGACAACGTGTGAGGAAACGGCCTCTGGACCCACAGAACCAACTGCAGCGATAAGTGAATGTTCCGTGGCTTTATGATCAATAGTTGTTTGTCAGACATATCTTCTAAATTTCCTAATCTTCCAAATTATTAACTGCAACTTTTATAGCTTAGAGAGAATAATCAGACTTTCCCTCACTACTAAAGTTCCAATCAGAATTGCTTCATTGAATTTTCATTTCATTCATTCATTCATTAATTAATTAATTACCAGTGTTAATATTTCATTTGTATATTCATCACTTCATTTATTCAATTATCACGATTTATGGTAAATAAATGTTTCACTTTATCACTACGTCATGTCTGTGTGTGTATTTCAAAGCAGAACTGTAGATCAATGAATTCAGAACTTATACTTCAGACTTGAGATTGATTAATGATCAATACTTCTATCACAATAGTTTCTGCTTTTCCTATAAAAAGTGGTGGTGCCCCGAATTGAGTATTTCTTTATTTAACGAGTGCAAATCAATAATTACATGTAGAGTGGTTAACGCTACAGTATAATTGGTGCCCCGTGTGAGGCGAAATCAAATCAACAAGTCTGCTGAAATGAATACACAGATATTTTCCGCTGATACTGTGAAATAGTGAATTTATCCCCGTTGAAAGAAATAGGTTTTATCAAACTTCACCTAACTTTAGAAAGTTCATTCTTATCTTGCTGTCTGCTTGACGATCTTTAATGCTGTTTTGACTCTCTGCTAATTACTGGATGTGTGTGAGAATTCACATTTCTTATTGATTGTTACATTTGCCTGCGAAGTTATGATTTGAGCTCAGCGTTTAAATTGTAAAGTTGAATTTACAGCGGCGGAGGCCCGGTTGTAAACGCGCCGTGTTTCAAGGCGTATAGTTGCATTGACAGAAGAAAGCGTTACTAATTAGCCTGGAGCTATGGGTGTAATTGCATGCAAAAGAGTATTGATACGCTCATTGGTAAGGCCTTGACAGAAACCAATTCTGTCTTCTGTTCCTGGGATGTGGAATAGCCCGTGCATGGTTCCTATCTGACCCAGATGCCTGTTTAGCCGGACAAGCTTAGCTAACTTGCCGCTAAACGCCGCCCGTGTGGTTTAAAACTCTGCTTGTTTATCTGTCGCGAACAGTAAGAGTACCCTTGTGGTTTGATGCAGAGAGATTAAGTGCTTTGAGGTACTTTGCAAGTCCCGAAGAGGACTTTTGTTGCGAAAGAAATCTTGCTCCAGCCGTGGAGTGAGTTTTCGGGCCGCCGTGCCTGTTTCAAAGTTTGTTATTGTTTGCGGAGACAACTTCCCTGTTCTGTGGTCAAAGTACAGACTGAGCTTGAGCGAGCGCAGAAGCTCTCAGTGGGCGTTGCTTAGAGACGTCATCCAGAGCTCCTCCCTTGTCTTCGAGGGCGAGCCTGTTGGCTCCATCTGGTGGACGATTTGGTTAACGAAACGTGGGGATTGAATATTCAAACTTTTCTCTGTGTACCTAACATACTTTGTAAATGCAAACTTACCACGAACAATTGTAATTAAAAACGACAATAACATCTCTTCCTACTAACTACTCTTAAGTAGTGAGTTAAATCCATACTAATTCACCCTCCTGCATGCTACCACTTTGGAATGTCAACGCTATTTACATCTAAGATTTAACTAGTGGTCTATATGTTTGCATAAGTGTGATTGATAATGCAGTTTCTGTTTGATTCCTGTTTAGTGTGATTGCTCCCTAATAATCACCTGTGTTCTTATAAAAAACAACCACTCATTTACTAAATGAATGATCAACATAATTTAATAACCATTTGAGTTTGCTTGCTCACAGATTTTATTAATTGATCATTTATAACGATTGAACAACAATAAAACACATAGGATTTGATGATTCATTCACAGAACAACTTACGAGTTGTAAACAACCCGTAAATAACTGCATGCAAGATTAACATACTTGTTGTGGTATGACAAAGAATATGATTAATTAACTAATTTCAATTAACTTTTCATTTTATTACTTTATTAACCAAGTTCTTTAACCAAACCACCTGTCAAAATGTCCAATCCTGATCAACCCGGTCGAACCAGTCCAGCCTCATCTGATGGCTCATATGGTGGCGATATTGTGGACAATTTAGAGATTGCGCTTGTGGACTTGACTGAAGATTTATTGCCTGGGTATGTAGCACACATCCAAGGTAAAGATTCCTCAGAGCAAACAAACATAATGTCAGACCTCATCCATGAAGCCCAGTCTAATCCACTAAAAGGTAAAGCACTAGCTAAGATGCTAGGCAGCATGACTGCCGTGTTAGCAGCGCAGTTTAAACACACTCGGAGACTGCTTTACCTTGCAGCAGGTAAGTTGAAATTGCGCGCGCAACAGGTCGCACAGCTACAGGAAGGAAACAAATCCCTTCATCAAAAACTTGAAACTTCCAAACAATCTTTGGCTCAAGCGGACACACGCATTAATGAGCTGACAACTCAACTTAACACTCCAGATCAGGAAAAGGCAGACTTGGAAAAACGAAATCGAGATTTGAAGCAGTCGCTTCAAATGCAAGGGCAACAACTGGTTGCCATACAAGATCGATTTGATGAGGTAAGTCATGTCAATGTTGAATCCAGAGAACTACTTGATAAAGCATTGGTACAAGTAGACAATTTAAAATCTCACAACAGGGTCTATGAACAACGCATGGACGCTGATCAAAGGCAGTTATGACAGATGCAACACCAGCTAACAGAAGCCAAGGTGGAACTGGCTGATGCCCGCCATCGACAGGAAGTGAAGGACGAAGAATTAGCAGCGGCTAAAAGAGATCTCCAATATTCTTTCGAGATTAATAGAACCCGACAATCACTTTTCGATGATGCTTTCCTTGAAGAAAGGAAAAAGAGCCACGCCCGAGAAGCTCAACGAGACGCGGATGCGCAGTTTCGTTCACCGTACACTCCAGATCTCTTTGGAACCAACAGAACTCCAGCGACCCCGGCCAGGCCGGCTTCTCCTTTGCAACCTTATTCACCTCCGGGTCCCCAGACTTTACCAGGTCCATCAGACCGCGATTTAGATAAAATCGCTCGTAACTTACCACGCTTCGAACCCAAACCTGGTGTCTCTCAGGACACCAGAGCCTACTTGAGAGACATCGACTTCTACTTGCAAAAGTTCCCAAATGTCACCGTTGATGAAAAGATATACCTGATCAAAGTTACCTCTAGTCGTGACGTTAGCAGGTTCATTGAACGCCAGCCAGATTCAGTCAGAGCTGACTATGACCTGCTCTGCCAGGCATTGGAAAAAGAATTCTCCGACAGCTTATCGCTGACTGGCTTAACAGCTGCTATGACGGTAAGACAAGGGAGAAACGAATCACCTAAAGAATTTTACCATCGCCTTCTCAAAGCTTACTTTGGTTCTCGAAATGAACCTGGGATGGAGGAAGACTTGAACTTCAAAACCCTCTTTGTCCAGAACCTCCATCCCACCACGAGTGGTCAACTTGGTGTACTGGCAAACCCACTCACCTCAACCATCCAACACTTGCGTGACCTAGCCTCTCTGGGATTTGCAAAGCAAAAGCAATCCCTAATCAAGCCGGCAGAGCCCAATACCATCCTGAGTCTTAACACTAGACACTTGTCCATGGAGCTAGAAGGAGTCCCCGGCGGTGAACTACATGGTTCACCCAAGCGTCCTCCACACACCTACCGGCGTGTTGAGGAGCAGAGACCGTCTGCACCACAGCGAAACGATCAGAACCACGGGTACTCAAAACGACCTTGGCCTAACAGACTCCAGGGCCACTCCAAGTTCGATCAGAATCGCCAGTATAGGTACCAACCAAACCAGTGGGAAAATCGCAGGACTTATGACGACCAAGGAAAGGGCCGTTATAATTCACCAGATAATTACCCACAGTACAAACGACATCAGAAACCATCCCACCATGACTTCCCTGAGGAGGATAAAATGAGATATGGTAACAAACCAGCTTTCCAGCGGATGATAAACAACTCCAAAGGTAAGTTTAACAAACCTAAGCTTGCCAGAGAAGACCTGGAATCCCTAAAGAGTCTTCTCCATGACATTTGCGAGGAGAACAGCAAGAAAGCTGATCTTTTCTCCGTGAATCCAACAGCCACTAGGGCTACTCCACAAAACAACCCCTCCAACCTACCTGAGGAGGTGGTTGGGGAGATTCAGCTGATTTCCCGTGACCCAGAGCCCGTTCCCCTGCGAAACCAGAACCATGCTCCCCGAGGGAATGGATGTCATGAGTCAAAACAGGGGGGTGAAAAGTCTGTTCCCCCCAGCTCAATCTTGTTGATGCATCTAAACTCCGAGAACAAGTCCCCTAGCGACGACGAATCAGTCATTCAGGGTGAAACACCCCCTCAATTCTTGTGCAACCTCGAGGAAAAAGGAGTTGCTCGTAAATTCTACCTGTCTACGACTCTTGAAAACATGCTTGATCACGAAGCACTACTTGACACGGCTGCAGACATCACCCTGATGTCATCAGAGCTTTTCAGCAGGTTGCAAACGATAGCGTACCGATCAAACAAACACTTGAAACTCCAGAAATGTTCCCTGGATGTTCAGCCGTATGCCCCGTTAGTCATCACATTGACAACAGTGTTGATGGTGCACATAACCATCGGGCCAATGCGTTGTGTTCACCCCGTGTACATCTCTCCTCTTAATGCCATTCCTTTTCTCATCGGCAAAGACCTGCTTAACCGATTCGAGCCGTTAATCGACTTCAAACGCTCAAAGATCTGGTCACAGGTTCGCCATCCTCTGCCTATCTCTTTTCCCCCAAGCGCTGGCGCTCAATGCTACGCACTAGGGACCACAGAGACCGAAACTCGGGTTCAGAATGTTCCACCCGACCAACCAGAAGCAACTGAAGTTGGTGAAATCCCTGAACCATACGTCGTAAAGTCACAGGGCGCCCTCAAGGCCCCACTTTGGACATTCAACCCGGAATCTCTGCCAGACTCCACCTCTTTTCCCAGCCCTCCCACCCCTACGGTCTGTGCAGTCACTCAGTCTCAGTCGACGGCCGAACCACCGGCAGACCCTGTCACTCCGGATGCTGTCTCTGTGACGCCTGAGTTCTCTGGCTCTAACCGGGTCTCACTTCAGACTTTGAACCCGGCGGTCCACACCATGGACCTTTATCTCTCTGATCCCTTGGCACATGACGTTTTCGATGCTGACTTTGAGTCTATGCTAAACTTGCGACACCTGTTCAAATTGCGCTCTTCCCTGCAGGTGAATACGGGCCTTTTGGTCCATGTTTCCGACGCACTCACTTCTCCTGCGCTCGTGGTGCCTCGAAACCACAGGGGGGTGATGCTGATGCACGCCCATTATTCACCCGGTGCAGGCCATACAAGTGTTAAAGCAACACTCGCACTGAAACAAGTCGCTTGTTGGCCACAAAAGCAGGAAGACGTGGCGGATTACATCAAAGGCTCTTTAGTCCGTTGCCAATGCCAACCATCAAACCACATAAAATTCACAGGGAAAGCTTACCGGACGTATGCGTCCCAGACAGATAATAGACTGCAGAAAATTTAGAGCACCCTGAGGTGCCAGGTACTAGGGTTATAACACAAGAGGAAAATCATAAACTCTAGTACAAGTTGTGCAGCGAAAGCTGTATTGGATGAAAGTCATTTCAAAGTCAGGTGCCTTGTCTCCAGTCAAGTCCACTGTGTATAAAACTCACCACCATTTTAAACTTGCTCTGCAATAATCACTCACTCAAACCACTTGGGTACAAGTGGGGGTTATCCAATAAATTACAAACACCCACTTGGGTACAAGTGGGGGTTATCCAGTAAATGACAAATACCAAAAGTTCACCATCACTCGATCGGAAGTGAGTGGTACCCAGACGAGAGAAAAACAGTGCATTGGAGGCTTGCTAGCTGCAGCCTCCGTCGTCGGTTCTCTTTTCAGTTTAGGTCTATCTTCTGTCAATGCAAGCGTCTCCTAGGTGAACTACAGGCTGAAATTCCCAAAATACACGATCAGATGGGAAAACAGCCAAACCAGTTAGAAACCTTACAGGGGTTTATCACTCAAAACCATAAGTGCGATAGACACCCTACTCTTGGTCTTGTCGGTTTATTCTGCACACACAACTAGTAATCAGGCTAATGTACGACATGATTCGTGACATCGGATCCTCAGTCGACAGCCTAGCCACGGGTAGGATTTTCCCATATGTTGTCCCAGGAACGTTAGTTCAGGACCTCTTCCACCACTGACAAAGTATTCCACGCCCCGCCATTTTAGAACTAGTGTCCAATTAAAAGGTAGACTTATAAGTTAGTTTAATTCTAAGTAGGTTAGAAGTTTAATCAACTGAATAGTAATCAGAGCCTTTTGTGTTAAACCATATATGTATTTAGAAATTAGATACATCATATATTTTTTTTCTAACCATTTAGCAGTTATCTATAATTTTTTTTTTTGTTTAAGACAACAACTCTGATCATAAAGCTATTCTGCCACCTGCCATCCCTGTCTATCACCATCATCGTCTCGACAATGAGGTTCCCTTCACAGCACCATCATCGTTTCAACAACGAGGTTCCCTTTACGCACCATCCTCGTTTCAACAACGTAACGATACTCCCTGGACAGCGAGTATCGTTCCGAGTGGGGGATATGTAGCGTGAATGGTGCCTGCTACTTTGAGAAGCATCTTATCTCATCCTGCATCTACTGGGATGAGAAAAACACATTCTTGTGTCCAACAAGATTTGGTCATTTACAGATGGAATTTTCCAAAGAAAGAACAATTTGTTTGGGTAAAGGGCCATAAACTCTTTTATCGACCATCGAGTGTCAGTTTTGACACTGTCCAGGAGGATAATAACTTTTAAAACTGTGGGAAGGGTTTTCTCCCCACTTAAACCAACAAGAACTGATAACTTTTCCTGACTTCAAAGTGATCCGTTTGGTCAAAAACACACACACACACACACACTCCCCTGTCCATCTTACATTCCACAGCCTAGGTTTCTTAACCTTTCGGTGACCCAGAGATTCACTCCAGCGGTGAAGCGTGAACCCCACCTAGTTTTCATCTGTGGTAATGTGACCAAAATTAAAGTGTTTAGAAGTCATCATGTTTTAGATTATTGACTTCTTTGTGTATAATCATTAATGGTATTGTAATACGTTTTAATGTTTTATCAGTGATGTTCAATAGATGTAATACCTTAAGTTTAAAGTTGTTAAAAAGGAGTTATAACTTGAACTTAGAATTACATTTTTTCAATCTTGATACTAATGTTTGATTAAAACATTAGTGGTTTTATAGTTTTTGATATGTATCTGTCTCGTGCAAAAGAAAGGAAAAATTAGTAAAGAGGGAATTCTGATTTTGCGCGTGTAAAGGTTTTTCAATAATGAATCGATCAGAGAAAGAGAGGGTCTCGACCCCTCCCTCCCAGAGGGGGTTAAAGAAGAGATGACACAGAGTCAGAAGGGCTGTTGTCAAGAAGAAGTTGAGAAAGTTGTCCGTAGGGAGATGACTCCAGCAAGAGCTCTCCAGAACTTATATACATACATTTCATTTGTGTGTTTATTTTCTACCTCATGTTCATTTTTCTGAGTCAAGTGACTTCTAAAGGACAGCATTTTTAAAGATCTTTTGTTTATCTCGCGTGATTTAAATGCTAAGTGCTCAGCCAGCATTTCCAGTTTTTCCGTGAAATAGATAAATTCTAAAGCTTCAGAAGATAATCCGACTTCAGCTTTTTGATCTCTTTCAACGAGTAATCAGCCAACGGACTTCAACTCCCACATTCAATGTTCTGACGAGAAAGTTGAATGTTCTCCACGCTTTGCTGTTTGGTATCCCGGGCCAGCTGAACCGATCTCATCCAACCCATCCAAGGGGCTTGTCTATCCAGACAACGTGTGAGGAAACGGCCTCTGGACCCACAGAACCAACTGCAGCGATAAGTGAATGTTCCGTGGCTTTATGATCAATAGTTGTTTGTCAGACATATCTTCTAAATTTCCTAATCTTCCAAATTATTAACTGCAACTTTTATAGCTTAGAGAGAATAATCAGACTTTCCCTCACTACTAAAGTTCCAATCAGAATTGCTTCATTGAATTTTCATTTCATTCATTCATTCATTAATTAATTAATTACCAGTGTTAATATTTCATTTGTATATTCATCACTTCATTTATTCAATTATCACGATTTATGGTAAATAAATGTTTCACTTTATCACTACGTCATGTCTGTGTGTGTATTTCAAAGCAGAACTGTAGATCAATGAATTCAGAACTTATACTTCAGACTTGAGATTGATTAATGATCAATACTTCTATCACAATAGTTTCTGCTTTTCCTATAAAAAGTGGTGGTGCCCCGAATTGAGTATTTCTTTATTTAACGAGTGCAAATCAATAATTACATGTAGAGTGGTTAACGCTACACCCTGGTGTCGTGGACTGAACCAGGGTAACCAACAAATATGTCCAGATATTTGCCAGTGCTGTCACAGACTGCCTGAAGCTGGACAGAGTGGAAGAGTTTCCTGTTCAGGTAATCTCGTGCATGTGGATCATTGGGAGCCTTGATGCGGATGTGGTCTTCTCCCTCCTGAGAAGGGCCATCAGCGCCTCAAAACACGGCCTTGACAGGCGGTAGTCAAAGGCATAGATCAACAAGAGGGATATGGGTGTTGGGGGTGGCATATATTGTGCTCCTCTCCTGTAAAAGACAAAACAAAGTGTGAATACATACTGTAAGTAATGTGCTGTGTTTTCCTGTCTTTTAATTTTTTAACCTAGTGATGCATTATTGGTGTGTAAGACAGCACATGGGAGAAGTAACCCTTCAGGGCATTCTGCCAGAGAGAGTTTATTTTAACCCAAATCATGAACCTGAAGGTTAGTTACATGAACCGAAGGACAGTTCTGGCAGAAAGCCCTGGAGGTGAACTTCTCCCATGTGCACATAGGAACACAGTAGATATGCAGACACTATTTCAGTTATGCTTTGATGGTATGTTAAATGTAAGCATGCTCTGTGATCTATGTTAACCCAGATCAGCCTCCACTCACCATTTGTGGACACAATGCTGTGAGCCTCCGTAGTCGTACCTCCTCCTGTGAATGAGCCATGAAGCAGCAGCAACCTCCATGTCTCTCTCTCAACTCTGATATTCCCCAGCTGCACTTTTATAGGCCACTAATTGAAATTGGCTCATCTGGATATATTCCACTCAGCTGGGTAGATGGGTTATTGGCTACTTATTCAGTGTGCAGGTGTGTTGGGCCCTTGATTATCTGATATCTGACTGCCCCCCCCCCCCGCCACACACATGACCTGCAGAAGAAAGAGAACAGAGAGGGAAGGGGGGAGAGAGAGAGCAAACACAACCAAAACATTCCAGGTGTACAATGACAAAAAATTACATTGTATTTAGTCCAAAATTTCCTTTTTCAGATTTACGTTTCCCTTTTTATTGAGCAGTAGCTAACTACTTGTGTTAGCAATGCAACAGTTAGCTTGATGTAGCAGCCCTGAAGGACTGTAAGCTCATGGTGAGAATGGATTTGAACTGGGGGGCGTACTGCTGGGGAGAGAATGGAGAGCTCCTCAGCAGCCTGTCCCATGGATGACCTCAGGGAGGTCTTAATGACCTTCAGCTTCATCCCAACCTCTGTTTTCAGAAGGGTAGGGGACAGGGAATGTTCAGATGTCACATAGAAGTGGTGTACATCATCTGAAAGCTGGGAACCTGAAGACTGAGTGTAAAGTTGTTCTAGTCATTACTCAGAAATAAACATGAATAAGTAAAACAATAATTAATTAATTAAAATAAATTGTGAAAGTGTATAAGAGCGAAGCACATGATGATATAAGTTTGTGATGTCCATCCCCATGCTCTATAATGTCTCATAAGTTGTTGCAGCAGTTTTTGGGTTGATACCATTTGTTCCACAGATTTGTTGCTAAATTTAACCATTTTTTACCACTGGAGAATTGATAAAAATGATCAATAATCCCTCCAAAATACCATATCAAGACACCAAGACCTTGAGGAACACCAGAGAAAAAGTTATGCTGTGATTTGGGATCAAAAACTTTTGACATTTCGAGATTTCTGCAAGAATTGCATTTTTCGGTAATTAGATGGCGAGCACTTGTGTTGTGTAAACTGCTCAGAAACCCCCTTATTGTCAATCTAGCTAGGAAAGCCATCCATCGTCTGAATGCTCTAGGTCTCTAGTTTGATCCATCCATCCTCTGAATGCTCTAGGTCTCTAGTTTGATCCATCCTCTGAATGCTCTAGGTCTCTAGTTTGATCCATCCATCCTCTGAATGCTCTAGGTCTCTAGTTTGATCCATCCATCCTCTGAATGCTCTAGGTCTCTAGTTTGATCCATCCATCTTCTGAATGCTCTAGGTCTCTGGTTTGATCCATCCATCCTCTGAATGCTCTAGGTCTCTAGTTTGATCCATCCATCCTCTGAATGCTCTAGGTCTCTAGTTTGTGGCTGTAAAGTTTCATGAGGCTGTGATTATCCTATCCTATCCTGTTTCAGCTATACAGTCATACCCAAATTATGTAATTCAACACTGTTTATGGACCCCAGTATGCAGAAATATGAACTGCAAGTGATTATCATAAAGTGGGCATGTCTATAAAGGGGAGACTCGTGGGTACCAATAGAACCCATTTTCATTCACATATCTGGAGGTCAGAGGTCAAGGGACCCCTTTGAAAATCTCCATGCCAGTTTTTCTAACCAAAATTTTGCGTAAGTTCGTATTTAAGTTATAAGCTAGCATGACATGGTTGGTACCTGATTCCTCAGGTTTTCTAGTTTCATATGATACCTGTATCTTCACTCTAGCTTTAAAAAGCCGGGTTAAAAGCTCTTCTCTTCTGAGGCCGCGGTCACAGAGAGGGTCAGATCCTTCAGCTGCTTTTTGTGGATGAAGGAGATGCTCCAGTGCAGTCATGTCATCCAAAGGCAGGCTTGGCAAGTAGCTGATTTCAAGAGCCAGCTCCTTTCCATCAATGTCATCTTCATTTCCAGTGCTCTCTCCAGAGTCTGGCTCTCATTTCACACAGTGTTTCCAACCTTTCCTTGAATGACTCAATGGTGGTGTTCACAACCACATCGAATACTGCAGTTTCTAGCCTCTTCATGGCCTCTCTGGCCCGTCTGGGTGTTCCCTTGTGCCTCTGAGCCTCCTCTCTGTAAGCACAGCCTCCACATTCACTTCCTCTCGTTGTTTTAGCAGAGCCTGCGTCTCTCTATCTTCTCATGAGGAGGTCAACTGCCACGTCAAGCTGCACTGTGGCAGACCAACACGTTCTCATCCCAACTCGTCACATACCAGTATAGTCAGGTTTAGGAAATAACTACATGGTTGGGCTTCAAACTACTACGTTTGTACAGTGAAGATGAGACTGAACATTGTGAATACGGGACACAAACAACGGTCTCCTGGATGAAAGCCTTGTGTTTGTTGGACCCATCCTTTGTCATGGCCTTGTCCCTGACCTCAAACAGTGCCTCCCTTATGTCGGAGGCCTCTATACTGTTGACATGACTCCCCCCCCCTCGTTTCACTCCAGGATTTCAGTGTCAGAGTCACATGGTCCTTCAAGGTTGTCCATCTTTGTGGTGCTGCTGAGAACAGGATGTCTTTAAGTTATTATAGTTAAAGTCAGGGTTGACGATGTTCTCCAGTAGACCCTATTTGTTGTATTGGTTGAAATGGTCTTTACCCCCCCGACAGCGATCCATTACTGATGAGCTCTGAAAAAGGACCTGAAAAGATCCGTCATCTGTAGCTGCTGTAATCCTGTAAAAACGTCTACCAATCACTGCCTCGAGGTCCGCTTGGAAAGAACCAATCAGAAGCCTCCCTGCCTCCCTGCTCGTTCTCTCCCCGTGGCGTGCACCAGCCTGAACTCAAAGCGCGTCGCCGCCGCCGCACGTTTCCTGGAGAATGGAAGAGAAAACTCAGCTCTGCAGTAGCACTGCACAGGTTACTGTCATGAGGAAGCGTTGTTGAGTTGAGGTCTTCTCTCCGCTCTGTGACTGTGAAGTAGTTACGATGCGGCGGTGCTCGTGCATGTGTGTGGGGGGGGGGGGCGTTGCCTTGGAAGAAGCCCCGAGGGGAGGGGGGGGGGGTTTAGACGGAGCTCCTGAGGCGATGCTACTTTCAGATAATGCTAGCTCTCCAACATCGTTGACCCTATCTTTAAGTAATAAACTTCCTCACCGCAGTGGCCCGGCAGTCTGTCTCGACTGTCTCTCACTATTAAATAAAGCAGAAATGCCCAAAAAAATTATCTTAAGAAAAGATAATGATATAATAATGTCCAGTAAATGCTAGCACTTGACTTTGACTCCAGTTCAAGGTCACGCATCATCTCCAAAAAAAGAGAAATAGATAAAAAAAAAAAGAAATAAAGAAATCATATTCATCAGCGTCACCTTTCTGTGATATGTGTGCAATGTATAGTATGTAAATGCTGATACACTCATCTGTTTTTAACTTTTTGACATCTTTCACTAGTTTCCTTTTATTCGTGACAGATTACAGGTGGATTAGGAACTTGTTTATAGCTGCTCTGAAGACGCTCTATTGATATCTTTTAATGTTAAGTACATTGTTATCGAAGACGTGTTTGATGCCTTGGATGTAGACACTTTGAAAGGTCTGACATAAAATTGTCCAAAACAACACATTTAAGCAGAATCCAAACTCCATATGTATTGCTGAAATAACTAATTACTCAAAAAGCACACACACACACACACACACACACACACACACACACACACACTGAACTTAGAGGGCAAAGGGTGTGTAGCACCCTACCCTTTATATCAGCATACGTCAACTCATGCACTCACACATCTATTCACAGCAGGATACCACTTTATACTCCACTGGATACTCAGTTTCAAAGAGTCCACACGTAGTACGCACACACCAGTACACACCCTGTGTACACACACCAGTACACACCCTGTGTACACATGCTGTACCTACACCAGCACACGGTTCTCACAGCAGTCGGCCACTTTACTTTCAGTTCCCCTGCACTCATTCATCCTTTGTAATCACATGCACACACACACATATACACCTCCACTGGCACAGGATTGATTTATTAATGCATTTCCAAGATAAATAATGCACATTTGCATTCCATACGGGGTTAGATAAAACTCTCATTGCATTCCTGTTACAGCTGCATTACCTCAGTGGAATATTCCAGCTTCAGTCAGACATGAGGAATAACACTAACTGCATGAAAAATCTCCAGAAACAGAATAATCGGCTCCATTGACTCTCTATCTTCTGTGTTTACTTTCTTTTGAATCATATGTAAAGTAATGGATGTACACATCATGTAAAGAATCATTACTTTTAACGGTAAACATGCAAAATCATGAAAATTGCTGTTTTTATGTGCATCTTTCAATCAAAAATGTTTAGTCAATAAATAGTGATTGAGCCAAACCCGGGAGGGGAGCTCGCTGGCGAGAGTCAGCTGTTGGCCCGGCCGGGCTCAGCCCAAAGAAGCATCATGAGGCCGCCTCCCTGTGGTCCAACCCCCCGCAGGAATAGGCATTGGGGTCGGGAGAAATGCGAGTAGGGCGGCATTGCAGACTGGATCTTGGCACGTGGAACGTCACCTCTCTGGCGGGGAAGGAACCGGAGCTGGTGAGGGAGGTGGAGCAGTACCAACTAAATATAGTTGGGCTCACCTCCACGCATAGCTCTGGTTCTGGAGCCCGATCCTGGAGAGGGGCTGGACTCTCACCTTTTCCGGAGTTTCCCAGGGTGAGAGGTACCGGGCCGGTGTGGGGATACTCACAAGCCCCCGGCCGAGCGCCGCTGTGTTGGAGTTCTCCCCGGAGAACCAGAGGGTCTCCTCTAACCGGAGAACCAGAGGGTCTCCTCTAACCGGAGAACCAGAGGGTCGCCTCTAACCGGAGAACCAGAGGGTCGCCTCTAACCGGAGAACCAGAGGGTCGCCTCTAACCGGAGAACCAGAGGGTCGCCTCTAACCGGAGAACCAGAGGGTGGGTCTCCTCTAACCGGAGAACCAGAGGGTCGCCTCTAACTGGAGAACCAGAGGGTCGCCTCTAACCGGAGAACCAGAGGGTCGCCTCTAACCGGAGAACCAGAGGGTCTCCTCTAACCGGAGAACCAGAGGGTCTCCTCTAACCGGAGAACCAGAGGGTCTCCTCTAACCGGAGAACCAGAGGGTCTGCTCTAACCGGAGAACCAGAGGGTCTCCTCTAACCGGAGAACCAGAGGGTCTCCTCTAACCGGAGAACCAGAGGGTCGCCTCTAACCGGAGAACCAGAGGGTCTCCTCTAACCGGAGAACCAGAGGGTCGCCTCTAACCGGAGAACCAGAGGGTCTCCTCTAACCGGAGAACCAGAGGGTCGCCTCTAACCGGAGAACCAGAGGGTCTCCTCTAACCGGAGAACCAGAGGGTCTCCTCTAACAGGAGAACCAGAGGGTCTCCTCTAACCGGAGAACCAGAGGGTCGCCTCTAACCGGAGAACCAGAGGGTCTCCTCTAACCGGAGAACCAGAGGGTCGCCTCTAACCGGAGAACCAGAGGGTCGCCTCTAACCGGAGAACCAGAGGGTCTCCTCTAACCAGAGAACCAGAGGGTCGCCTCTAACCGGAGAACCAGAGGGTCGCCTCGATGCGACTGCGAGTCGCAGGGAGGAAGTCTCTGACTGTTGTTTGTGTTTATGCACCAAACAGCAGCTCAGAGTACGCGGCCTTCTTGGAGTGTCTGGCTGGCGTCCTGGAAAGGGCGCCGACTGGTGACTCTATAGTTCACCTGCGGGACTTCCACGCTCACGTGGGCAACGATGGAGAAACCTGGAGGGGGTGATTGGGAGGAACGGCCTGCCTGATCTGAACCCGAGTGGTGTTTTGTCGTTGGTGTTTGTTTGTTGTTTCTGGTGTATCCCGGGGGAGGCTGGGGACAGAATCTGAGTGGGCCATGTTCAAAGCCTCCATTGTGGAAGCGGCTGCTAGGAGTTGATGTTGGAAGGTCGTCGGTGCCTGTCGTGGCGGCAACCTAAGAACCCGCTTGAGGCCGACAAGCTGAAGAAGGAAGCCATTCGGGCTTGGTTGGCCCGGGGTTCCCCGGAAACAGCTGACAGGTACCGGTTGGCCAGAAGAGCTGCAGCTGCGGCGGTCGCAGAAGCAAAAACCCGGGTGTGGGAGGAGAACTGCGGACCCGGACTGGGGATACCGTAGAGCGGTGGAAAGAGCACTTTGAGGAACTCCTGAATCCGACCAACATGTACTCCATAGAGGAGGCAGAGTCTGAAAGCTCAGGAGAAGGCTTGTCCATACTACATGCTGAAGGTTCTGGACATTGTTGGGCTGTCTTGGCTGACCAGGGTGGTGGTTCCCATTTTTAAAAAGGGGGACCGGAGGGTGTGCTCCAATTATCTCGGTATCACACTGCTCAGCCTCCCCGAGAAAGTTTTCGTCTAGGGTGCTGGAAAGGACGTTCCGACCGACTGTCGAACCGATTCCGTCCTGGCCGTGGAACAGTGGACCAGCTCTTTATCCTCGCGGGACTGCTGGAGGGGTCATGGGAGTTTGGCCATCCAGTCTACATGTGTTTTGTGGACTTGGAGAAGGCTTATGACCGTGTCTCCCAGGGAGTCCTGTGGGGGGAAACTCAGACATCCGGAGGGAGCTCGGAGTAAAGACGCTGCCTCTCACCTCTAAAGGGACCAGCTGAGGTGGTTCAACATCTGATCAGGATCCTCCTGGACGCCTCCCTTTGGAGGTTTTCTGGGCACGTCCAACTGGTAAGAGGTCCCGGGGTAGACCCAGAACACACTGGAGAGAATATATATCTGGTCTGGCCTGGGAACGCCTCGGGGTCCCCCAGGAAGAGCTGGAAAACGTTGCTGAGGAGAGGGACGTCTGGAGCTCCCTGCTTAGCCTGCTGCCCCCCCCCCCCCGACCCGACCCGGCCCTGGATAAGCGGAAGAAAATGGATGGATAGATGGATGGATGGATGAGATACTGATGTCCCGTCTAAGCCAGACACATATAATATATTTGATGGATATGTGTTATGTAACAACATCCATGCGTCATACTGAGTGTATACTGTCTAAAATTAACTCTTGGCTTGCTGTCGGGGCTCGGTGAACTCACAGAATCGACTTGCTTTGAACAGTTTTTGTTTGCCAAAATTGTCACTATGAATATTTCAAGTAATTGGAGTTTGTGTTCCTTGCTGATTCCCAGGCTGTTTGTGTTTTCAGCCAGGTACTGTGTGCTCCTGTAATTTTGCGCTAGTTAAGTATCTTTCAGGTGGCAGAGAATAACATTTTGTGTACATCAGAAGCAACAGGGAAACAGTCTTCTGTGATAGTTTAGTTTATCTGACACGGTAATGGTCAGAGACACTGTGCACTCTGCAGACAGCAGGGACAAACTTTGAGAGAACAGGCACGGACCAAAGACTGTTCAGAAGATACTCTTAGAAATGATGTTTTTAAGTGACAAAGGCAGTCATTGTCCTATAGATAAATTAAGCATATATCCATGATTTTTAACTTTTTATCTCCCCTTCATTCTGTCTTTTTCTGGCTCTGATCTTCATCACTGTCTGAACTTCAACTACTTCATGGTTTCTCTTTACAGTCGTTGTCACTTTCATCTGATCTCTGCCTCTCCCTTTCCTCCCTACCTCCTGAGGCTGATTGTAAATTCACAGAGCAAGACTGAACTTCAGAGAGGGAGAGGTAAGAACTCATTTGAAATCTTCTAAGTTTTACTTTTAATTCTCCTACTCCCTTTAAATCCAACTTTTTCTTCTTCTGTCTTTATTCCTCCTCCCTTCTCTGTATGTATGTTTAATTTGTCTTCGTGGGAGGCACTGGCTGGTGAAGCAAATCAAATTCATCATCATTTGGCTCAGCTGGAAAAAGCAATTTTCTTTACCTTCTGAATGAAACCTGCTTTCATATGAGAAAAGACTTAACAAGTTGGCTTTAGCAACAACTAGAATAGCCAGAATAAGTGTAAGTATAATAGACCTTTGACAGACATTTTGACGTTGCATCTCACTATAAAGTGAGAAATCCCTGTCTGTGGGTATGTCCTTCGCACATCTCGAGAACCACTCATTCCATCTCCTTCACACTTGGTGGGTGTATTGCTGGGGAGCCCGTGGAGTGCTTTGTAGAACTTCGTGCAATTTGGACATGCGACACGTTCAATATGAGTAAACATTGAATAAAGAAGCGAGCAGAGCTTCAGGACTCTGCAGACTGAGTCAAGCATGTTGTCCGCATCGGGCAGACCGCGGCTCATTTACTGCAGTTCACTTTACTACTGAACTCTTCGTCTTTTCCCTGGAGTCAACTCGTGTGGATAGCCAACTGGAAGCAGGATCGAACCAGAGCTTCACCAGTGTAACCGTGAGTAAGCCGCGACTTGGGTGTGTTTTTCCAGATCGTTCTCATTCCATCGAATACCGAGGCTTTATTACCGCCACACAAGGCGACCTTTAGCACCAGTATGAGACGCACCGAGCTTTCTATTAAAGGGTCAGAGTGTAACATTTAGGAGGATCTATTGGCAGAAATGGAATATAATATTAATAAGTATGCTTTCTTTAGTGTATAATCACCTGATAATAAGAGTTGTGTTTTTGTTACCTTATGATGAGCTGTTTATATCTACAGTTTCTACAGTAGCCCAGAACGGACAAACCAAACTCCGTTAACTTTTCCTGCTTGGGCCGGAGTCGATAACGTTACTCGCTCCCGTCGCCGCCGCTCTCTCTCTCTTGCTTCACCTCTCACTTCCCATGTACACACACACACTGTAAAACTTTTAACTGTAAAATTACAGTAAAATACTGGCAGCAGTTTCACCAGTAAGCTGCTGTACAATTAACAGTACCTCTACTGTATCAGAGAAATACTGTAACTTGAATTTGTGCCCCTGACCCTCTAACATCCTCTAACGTCCTGGGGGTCACAAACCAAACAGGTTGGAAACAACTGGATTAATCTTTCAAAATGCATAGTAACTTTTACAGTTATTATATTTTTTTTATTTAAAATATCAATCTGCAAAGTATCTAGTGAATTTATATGTTAAATAAATATAGTGGAGTAAAAAGTACAGTATTTTCCTCTGAAATGTAATGGAGTAGAAGTATCAAGTAGCAGAAAATGGAAATACACAAGTTGAGTACAATTATCTCAGAATAGTATTTAAGTGCAGTACTTTCCAGCACTGATTAAAATAATGAGAGAAAAAGATGACCACTAACTTCCATTAGTTGTGTGTGAACATTATTAGTATGACATAAAGCACTTCAAGAATTCAAATTCTATTCCTACCACCTGTTTTTCTTCATGGGGAGTGTGTGTGTGTGTGTGTGTGTGTGTGTGTGTGTGTGTGTGTGTGTGTGTGTGTGTGTGTGTGTGTGTGTGTGTGTGTTAGCGGTGATGGATGAGGGTGAAGTGTCCAGAGTTTTCATGTTCAAACTAATCCCCAAACTGTCAGTCAGCCTCTCTGACCCTGCTTCACCTCTCCCCTTCTGCTGTCCACCGCTTCATTGTTGAGCTCTGTTTCCTGTCTTTAATGCATCTCTTCTTTCTTTGTCTTCTCATGTCTCTCTTTGGACATGTCCCTTTGATAGTAATGCCTCTTCCATCTCACACTGGCTCTCACCTCTCTCTATCATCTGCTGTCTCATTCACTTCAATCCAAGGCTGCAATCCTCTTCTAAAACAATTCTTTTAATTATTTTATTATCTGTGGCTGTCAGAGGACTGTAAGAAGGACCAATCATTTCATTAGGCCCAACTGAAGGTGATTGGACGAGCTACCTACCTGTCTACCTACCTGTCTACCTACCTGTCTACCTACCTGTCTACCTACCTGTCTACCTACCTACCTGTCTACCTACCTACCTGTCTACCTATCTATCTATCTACCTACCTGTCTTACTACCTAATGATAATGTTGGGGGAGTGTCTTTGTTCTGGAGGCCTGAAGGGACGGACTATCAGTGTTGATGTCTTTCTCTCTAGATTGAGGGACTTTTGGAGCTGGTGCTGTGAGCTACTTTCAGTGGAGAAGAGTTGACAACACTGGGCTGGTTTTTAGATCTGACTCAGTTTTACTGTAGATGTAGTGGAAGTTCTTATTTGCTATACTGCTCAATATTCACGCCAACACACTGGGATACTAACTGGGACCCTGTGGAGGGAGAATTGAGATCTAGAGAGGAATTTAGTGGAAAAACTGCAGATTTGGTAACCAGACAGGGGGATAAATTCTGCACAAGTGTTTAAAACATAAGGAATTGAGACAGCTGCTCGAAAAACAACCAAATGTCGTCCGCTTGAAGTGATTTGGAGTGAACGGTTTTCCTGAAAGTGATGGGGGTGATAGACGGGTGTTGGCGAATTATTTGTGTGAAAGGCTGTAATGATAAAATAAAGAATAAGGGATTAAAAGGCATTGGGATCCCTCGTATGGCTTTCTGCCTAATGCTCTGCAGATGCACTATTGCTAAAAGCCTAGTTTTGTTTGGACTCTTTCTGTTTGTTTTACCAAAATGACATTTACTGTATAGGTTTCTGTCTCCAGGCCCTGCAGCCGATGGAAGATACTTACATGAGGGACAATATGGCCCAGGACTATAAATTCATATAGCACTATCCCCCCGATACATTAGGAGGAGAGGGAGGAACAAAGAAGAAAAAAGGCATGCATGAATGAAGAGAAAGTAGAGAAAATGGGATTAGAAGAATAGAGAGAGAAGAGAGAGAGATGGGTAGAATGAGGTAGAGTGAAACAGAAAGAGTGCTGCTTTAGATTAATGGCTCATCTTCCAGATGTGAGTGAGACACTTTTTGGCTCCCGGTCTAAATGAGGGTGGGTAGTTAATCACCGTGGCAACAGATGAGACAATGGGCATCGATATGACATCGAGCTTTAGTACATTTGCCCATATAGGAGCCAATCCCCATTTCATTGTGTAGGACAGGAGCCAAGTGCCACATAGAATCACTCCAGTAGTTTAACAGTAAGCACACACAGATGAGGACATGTGGTGCTCCTTACTGCTCTCTGCCAGCACAGGTTTGGGTTTTGTTCTCTGTAAAGGCCCACTTTTACCAGACCTGGCAACCCCACTGCCACGACAATACTTAAGGAAGCTGCACACAATCACTGTCTGGCTGTTGTTCACCAGCAAACAGTTCCAACAAATAACTCAAAGAACCTTTTAATATTTATCTTTGTGTATGTATTAAAGCTGTATTTCCCAACCTATTGGGCGTCAGACTCTTAAAACAGAACTCAAATGATGAAGCCATTGATTGCTCTCCCTGTGACGCTGTCGGACTCAAGATGGACAGCTTTTGTTTTGAAAAAAGGATCAGAGATGTCGTCTTTTTCATCCACCAAGCCCTAGAGTTGGCCGATTGGACGAATATATTGATTATCGGAGATTGAGAACATCGGGGGAAACCCAGTGTCAGCTGGGATCGGCCCCCCCCCACCCCGAATGGGATAAGCGGTTATGGATATATATATAACACAGAAACTGCTTTTGTTTGTGTGCTTGTATTAAATTCAGAATTAGATTTCTTAATACTGTATAATCAGGGATATTCAGGTAATGGTTAAATATAAATCAATATAATAAAAGAATATTAACATTGGAGTGAGTTACAGTATACAGGTATCTGATGTTTGGGGAGGGTGAAACCATATTTTGGATCATTTTGGGGGTGACATTTATGCTACCTGTCTACCTACCTACCTGTCTACCTACCTGTCTTACTACTGTTTGGGATGCAGATAGGAGCTGGTCTAGTTATTATAAAATATTAAAGATAATTATCAATATTAATAAAATTAATATTACTAAATTTTCAATATATATTAATAATAACAGGGCACCAAATTATATTGGTATATAAGCTCCAAAGACATTAAAATGACTATCAAAAAGTAATAAATAACTATCAAAATAATTATTAATTATATTGAATAATATGATATAATGTATATTAAATCATCCTTGGGGCACCACTCTTTGAAACAAAGAGAAAATGATAGCAAATGAATGTGGTCTGATAGATAAGTCTCATTAAATATACTAAACTATCAATTTAGAACTTTGATTAATAATTAAATGAATAACTAAAACCAAAAATCACTATATCAATAGATAGTAAAGGTTGAAGGATTTTGGAGTTCTTGACACAGCAGCGGTTGGCATTATTCACTCTTTATTTACAAGATAATAAAGGTTAAAACGCAATATTAATCTAACTAAATAACTAAACTAAACAAACCAAACACAGTGTGTGAGCATGTGTGTGTGTGTGTGTGTGTGTGTGTGTGTGTGTGTGTGTGTGTGTGTGTGAGCATGTGTGTGTGTGTGTGTGTGTGTGTGTGTAAGAGAGAGAAGGAGAGAGAGAGACAAAGACAAGATGGCTACTTGTCTTTGATGTCTGCATGGCCTACAAACAATATGGCGAGCACTGTAAAACTACAAAGATGGCTGGATCAAAGATGGCCGACAGGGTGTCACCACATGGTCTCTTTGTCCTTTGGAGCACATGGGCTCAGGGAGAACAAAGAGGTGTGATGTGGGGGTTGGGATTAGCTGAATGTGTATGTTTGTGTTTAAAACCAATTCACAGTTTATGTAAGTGATCTTAATGTGTGTCGGATAATGCAGATAGTTAGAAAAGATGGTTAGTTTGCATGCAAGACCCTATGTCTGTGTGGAGCATAAACTAAACACATCAGATGTGGCGAAGCCAGTTAACCAAATATCCTGACTACAAATAATCTCACAACAGTCAAACTCAATGAATTACATTAAACATATCAATACATGTACATTCACAGAAGTTAAGTTGATCAGTCTTGCTCAGCCGTGTGCAGTTGCTAATGCTAAGGTAAAGCCCAGTACGTTACCAAATCATGGTAGAAAGGGTTGTAATTCCAAGTTGGGGAGTTGGAGTAAGCAGACTGGGGAAAGTTGTGGTTCCAGGGTTAAAGATGTTGTCCTTGGTGTGCTAAAATCCAGCTGTGCAGTTGGAGGGAAACTGGTCCAGTCCTGTTTCTGCAGCTTGGTGGCTTGGTACTAACTTCCTTGTTGGTTGAAGTTAGTTGGTCAAAAGGCAGGCACTCGCGTCTTCTGCCTTAGAAGTTCCTTGTGTTCATGTCTGTTTGCTAACAAGACATCCAGAGCAGAGCTGGTTCTGCAGCTTCTGTCTGTAGGAGAGCTGGGTGAGAAGGGGTTCAAGGAGCAGAGGAAAGAAAGAGAGCCGAGAAAAAGAGACGGCGAACAATAGGGGAACCATTCCTTTTATCTTGCATGAATGAAGTCATCATGCTACAGTAGCCAATGAAAATGGTTACTGAGTCCATGGGTGGAGTTACTCAAAGGATCCTGTGAAGTGCAGTTCATTGTCTTTGCCACCATCTTGAATGGTGAGGTCCCACCACTACCTAATGATAATGTTGGGGAGTGTCTTTGGAGGGAGGCCTGAAGGGACGGACTATCAGTGTTGATGTCTTTCTCTCTAGATTGAGGGACTTTTGGAGCTGGTGCTGTGAGCTACTTTCAGTGGAGAAGAGTTGACAACACTGGGCTGGTTTTTAGATCTGACTCAGTTTTACTGTAGATGTAGTGGAAGTTCTTATTTGCTATACTGCTCAATATTCACGCCAACACACTGGGATACTAACTGGGACCCTGTGGAGGGAGAATTGAGATCTAGAGAGGAATTTAGTGGAAAAAGTGCAGATTTGGTAACCAGACAGGGGGATATATTCTGCACAAGTGTTTAAAATATAAGGAATTGAGACAGCTGCTCGAAAAACAACCAAATGTCGTCCGCATGAAGTGATTTGGAGTGAATGGTTTTCCTAAAAGTGATGGGGGTGATAGAAGGGTGTTGGCGAATTATTTGTTTGAAAGGCTCTAATGATAAAATAAAGAATAAGGGATTAAAAGGCATTGGGATCCCTCGTATGGCTTTCTGCCTAATGCTCTGCAGATGCACTATTGCTAAAAGCCTAGTTTTGTTTGGACTCTTTCTGTTTGTTTTACCAAAATGACATTTACTGTATAGGTTTCTGTCTCCAGGCCCTGCAGCCGATGGAAGATACTTACATGAGGGACAATATGGCCCAGGACTATAAATTCATATAGCACTATCCCCCCGATACATTAGGAGGAGAGGGAGGAACAAAGAAGAAAAAAGGCATGCATGAATGAAGAGAAAGTAGAGAAAATGGGATTAGAAGAATAGAGAGAGAAGAGAGAGAGATGGGTAGAATGAGGTAGAGTGAAACAGAAAGAGTGCTGCTTTAGATTAATGGCTCATCTTCCAGATGTGAGTGAGACACTTTTTGGCTCCCGGTCTAAATGAGGGTGGGTAGTTAATCACCGTGGCAACAGATGAGACAATGGGCATCGATATGACATCGAGCTTTAGTACATTTGCCCATATAGGAGCCAATCCCCATTTCATTGTGTAGGACAGGAGCCAAGTGCCACATAGAATCACTCCAGTAGTTTAACAGTAAGCGCACACAGATGAGGACATGTGGTGCTCCTTACTGCTCTCTGCCAGCACAGGTTTGGCTTTTGTTCTCTGTAAAGGCCCACTTTTACCAGACCTGGCAACCCCACTGCCATGACAATACTTAAGGAAGCTGCACACAATCACTGTCTGGCTGTTGTTCACCAGCAAACAGTTCCAACAAATAACTCATAAAACCTTTTAACATGTATCTTTGTGTATGTATTAAAGCTGTATTTCCCAACCTATTGGGCGTCAGACTCTTAAAACACTACTCAAATGATGAAGCCATTGATTGCTCTCCCTGTGACGCTGTCGGACTCAAGATGGACAGTTTTTGTTTTGAAAAAAGGATCAGAGATGTCGTCTTTTTCATCCACCAAGCCCTAGAGTTGGCCGATTGGACGAATATATTGATTATCGGACATTGAGAACATCGGGGGAAACCCAATGTCAGCTGGGATCGGCTCCAGCCCCCACCCCGCGACCCCGAATGGGATAAGCGGTTATGGATATATATATAACACAGAAACTGCTTTTGTTTGTGTGCTTGTATTAAATTAAATTCAGAATTAGATTTCTTAATACTGTATAATCAGGGATATTCAGGTAATGGTTAAATATCAATCAATATAATAAAAGAATATTAACATTGGAGTGAGTTACAGTATACAGGTATCTGATGTTTGGGGAGGGTGAAACCATATTTTGGATCATTTTGGGGGTGACATTTATGCCAGCAGGCAGGGCTTTGGGTCCCAGTGGAGAAAGAAGGCAAAGTGACCCCCCCGTAGTGAGTGATCGGGAGCCAGGCTCCAGCTGACTGCATCTGACGTCACAAAATGGCCGCCTAGGGAAGCTTTGACACCAAATGAATGAATGCGGAGAATATCTGGCTCCACGAACAATAGTGAGAAGCCATTATCATCATTCTGCCTCTCTTTTGTACTCGCCTTACCTAACCTTACCTAACCTTATCTAACCTTACCTTACCTAACCTTACCTAACCTAACCTAACCTTACCTAACCTAACCTTACCTTACCTAACCTAACCTTACCTTACCTAACCTAACCTTACCTTACCTAACCTAACCTTACCTTACCTAACCTAACCTTACCTTACCTAACCTTACCTTACCTAACCTAACCTTACCTTACCTAACCTTACCTAACCTAACCTAACCTAACCTAACCTAACCTAACCTAACCTTACCTAACCTAACCTAACCTAACCTAACCTAACCTAACCTTACCTAACCTAACCTAACCTAACCTTACCTTACCTTACCTTACCTTACCTAACCTAACCTAACCTAACCTAACCTAACCTTACCTAACCTAACCTAACCGTACCTAACCTAACCTTACCTAACCTAACCTAACCTAACCTAACCTAACCTAACCTTACCTAACCTAACCTAACCTAACCTAACCTAACCTAACCTTACCTAACCTAACCTAACCTTACCTAACCTAACCTAACCTTACCTTACCTTACCTTACCTTACCTAACCCTAACCTAACCCTAACCTAACCTAACCTAACCTAACCTAACCTAACCTAACCTAACCTTACCTAACCTAACCTTACCTAACCTAACCTTACCTAACCTTACCTATTCTTATTATTAATTACAGTCACATTTAGCGATGCTATTGTGAATTACTTTATTCTATATTTTTAAGAAGTGCCAGTGTATTTCAGAAAGCAGATGAAGTATTCCTAAGGTTTATGATGTGCTGTCATGTTAAGGGTTAAATACTTCACACCAACTCCATCTTCACTGTGTTTAAAGGGAAGATATGAAAAACTCAGTGCTTGTTCTCATCCATCTGGGTATCTTTAGTCTCTACCAACCCACTAACTGTGAAATAAGACAATCAGTCAGTTTATTATGGGCTGTCTAGATCAGAAAACATGTGATTCAACCAGCCAATCAGATGTGGCTCCCCTTCCTATGTCACATGCAGCCTCATTAGAATATACAGCTGATATCACATCCACAGCCTGGATCAGCCATAACAACGTTGAAGCACAATCAAGTCAACATTTTAAGGTGTTTACTGAGTAATGTGGTGTTTCTTTAGCTACTATATGCACATGCTGATAATCAGATCATAATTAGCATATCAACCATAACACAGAAGTCTGTCATTTAAGAAAAAGTGATATGAGACATTTTATACAGATTATGTTTTTAATTCAGCATGTTTGAAACTTAAGATTGATGATATGGACAGAAGTAGATTCACGTTATGCATGTCTTGCATAAAGTATTATTTATTCAATTACTTTCATACAATCATACTAATTAGGATCCATGTCTGTATTATGGACAGGAGCGTGAGCAAAGGTTCTCAATGTGACAGCTCTTGGTTTCACTTTTATATTCCTGTTTTATTTTAACTCTAACCTTGGTAATGAAGTAATATTTTCACTGGGTTGTCCACGTTTATGTAGCCTGCATTAAACAATGCAGTAAGAATGTGCTTTTTGTAGTCCATCTTCGGAGCATTGTAGTTCACCACAGCAGATCCACGTCACTAACATCCGCCGTCGCATGATGATTACGGAGCCGAGTGGAAGTGCAGTCAGATTCTCTGAATACCACGGCCGTCTTTTCCTCAGTTCTTATGAACTCTCCTTCTCATCTTTCCTTGACCTCATGACGCTTTCCATCGCGGTCAAAGAAAAGTCAAAGAAAAGACGTCGGGACGGAATTTTTTGACTTTTCGACTGCAGCCCTACCTTTGCAATGGTGAACCATATTTCTCTCTCCAGCCAATCAGAGCAGACTGGTCTTTTTGTGGAGGGTTTCTTAAAGAGACAGTCAGTGTTTCAGACAGAGGGTGAATACAGGAATATTCAGACAGACAGGAGGAGAACAGTAACGTGTTTTTTAAACATTAAAACATGTAAACATGTTCTAGTAGAAACCCAGAATACAAGTATGAACCTGGAAATGAGCAGGATGTGTCCCCGTTAATGTTGAACCCACATCATGTTCTAGAGGAAAGAGAGCTGGTTGTACAGTTGGTGTACATTTATTATTTACCCACCTGATTTCCTTACATATACAATTATCTGTACTCTGTACTCCACAGATTGTGGAGTACAGAGTCAGTGATTTGCTCCAGACTTGTACCTGCAGGCAAACCCCAAGCACACACACACACACACACACACACACACACACACACACACACACACACACACACACACACACACACACACACACACACACACACACACACACACACACACCCACACACACACACACACACACATCCATATGATTACATTGTTTTCATCAAAGCCAATGACTGAATACAAATCCAGTTTATCGTCCCAAAACTGGCAGCGCTGTATTTTCATAAATCCTTCTTTTTAACTTAAGTTCATATAAATAAATCTAAACTATAAACTGACCTATCGGGGTTCTTCCTCCGGAGTCAGTCAACCCCAAATTAACTCTGATACATAGAACATACCTGTGGCAGTAGTGTAAATGACCTTCTTTTAACATCTGTAGAACATCAGAAACTGCCTCTGAGGTTTCCCATCAAATTATGTTTTTGTCGTCCACCAATCAGAAGGTCGGTGGTTCGATCCCCGGCTCCTCTGGTCACATGTCGAAGTGTCCTTGAGCAAGATACTGAACCCTAAACTGCTCCTGAAGGCTGAACCATCAGTGTGTGAATGAGTATTAAGATCAGATCCTGATGGGCAGGTTGGCTCCTTGTATAGCAGCCTCTGATATCAGTGTGTGAATGGGAGAATGTTGACATCAGTGAGTGAATGGGTGAATGTTGATATCAGTGTGTGAATGTGTGAATGTTGACATCAGTGTGTGAATGGGTGAATGTTGATATCAGTGTGTGAATGTGTGAATGTTGACATCAGTGTGTGAATGTTGATATCAGTGTGTGAATGTGTGTGTGAATGGGTGAATGTTGACATCAGTGTGTGAATGGGTGAATGTTGACATCAGTGTGTGAATGGGTGAATGTTGACATCAGTGTGTGAATGTGTGAATGTTGACATCAGTGTGTGAATGTTGATATCAGTGTGTGAATGTGTGTGTGAATGGGTGAATGTTGACATCAGTGTGTGAATGGGTGAATGTTGACATCAGTGTGTGAATGGGTGAATGTTGACATCAGTGTGTGAATGTGTGAATGTTGACATCAGTGTGTGAATGTTGATATCAGTGTGTGAATGTGTGTGTGAATGGGTGAATGTTGACATCAGTGTGTGAATGGGTGAATGTTGACATCAGTGTGTGAATGTGTGAATGCTGACATGTAGTTTAAAGAGCTTTGAGTGGTCAGAAGACTGGAAAGGTGCTATATACAGTAAATGATAGTGTATTCACCATTTTGTGTGTAACCTTGTCTTTTTATAACCACAGAAACATGTTAACCCAATCTCACTCTGAGCTAATTCAACATAATATGCTCTTGGTGGATTGTTTACAGGAACACATCACCATATGGACTCATGGGAAAATCGCTTGTGTTGAAAATGCATTAGACCGTAGGAGCCAAATCATTTGTTTATAAGTGGGGATTCCTGAAACAGATGTAAATCCCCAAAAGCCCCCATCACAGTCCAGTAGTTGGTTAATTGTAGTGTGTCAGCCCATACTGATAACACAATATGTGGCATTCTGATGGCAAGGTGGCTATTATATATATATATACATAGATGTATACGTATAAATATGTATTAGGGCTGTCAAAGTTAACGCGATAATAACGTGTTAGCGCAAATTCGTTTTAACGCCACTAATTTCTTTAATGCAACTGTGAAGATACATGTATCATATGAAACAAGAAGACCTGATGAATCCATCGGAACCAACCATGTTATACCAGCTTATTGGGAAGGAGGTTAAATAACGCTCCAATCTTACGCAAAATGTTGGTGAGGAAAAACTGTCATGTCCATTTCCAAAGTGGTCCCTTGACCTCTGACCTCCAGATATGTGAATGTAAATGGGTTCTATGGGTACCCACGAGTCTCCCCTTTACAGACATGCCCACTTTATGATAATCACATGCAGTTTGGGGCAAGTCATAGTGAAGTCAGCACACTGACACACTGACAGCTGTTGTTGCCTGTTGGGCTGCAGTTTGCCATGTTATGATCTGAGCATATTGTTTCAGAGCGGAGTACAGAAGTCCTGATCTGTCAGTCCAGCCCGGACAGCTGAGGCAGCGGGGCCCGAGGTCCGCGCCAGCAGAGCTACAACCCCCCCCCCTGGAAGAGAACTGAGGACGAAACTTGGAAATCATCATTGGACCAACGTGACATCAATATTGATTCTTCTGGTTGTTAATTGGTAACGAATCAAGGGAGGATGACCTCTCTTGGAGCGACATTTTACGTGTTTTGGCCAATCACAGATTAGCATGAAACAGATGAAATACATTGAATTGGTAGAAGAGGTCCCGCCTCAAGGGAGGACAGCAGCACCCGTCCTCCCTCACTGCCAACAACACTTTCTCTGCAGGTGTCGCTGTTGAAACATTTTAATTAGAATTTATTAAATAATGGATTTTTTCCAAAGAAGAGAGAATAATATTTTATAAATGATACTGAGATTACCTCTATGGACCAGCCTCCACTATATATATATATATATATATATATATATACATATACCGTAAAGGGCTGATTGTTAATGGACAGAAAGTGTTGATGGTTAACGCTCACTCTGCAATGGCCACAGTTTGAAAGTTATGTGTGCTAGTTTAACATTTGTTCCAGGCTGTGATTCACAAAGTGAAGCACAATATGAAACTATTAGGTAAAAACCCAAACTAAGTCATTTATACATTTATGGACACAATTTAAGCTCAAAGTTAAAAACCTGCTCTGACATTGTGTCCAACTTTCTATTTAGCTTCATTGGACGATACTCTTCTCTAACCCGACATTGACCCCACGGTATGATTTACTTGTAGGTCCTCACAGTTGCCCGTGGATGCCGGAGCTCAAAGCATCCTGGGAATCAGTGTCTATGCACATGTTTTATTTAGCAGAGGAAAAGGAGGTGATTTTACGATGACTCATTGGCTCTAACACAGTGTGCCTGTAGTTGCCTTAGGCTTCAGATATTTAAAATTCAAGACAGGTCAAGATACAAGTTGAAGGGAAATTCATTTTGACCAAAAAGTTATTGTATATATAAAGAATTGTCTCCAGTCCAACTAAACACCATGTTTGCTCTCTCTACAACAGAATAAGAAACTCCTGATGTGCTCAAGACCTTTAATGATAAGAATGAATAGTTGTTCATTTTGCACATTGAGACACCACTTACAGCATGACAGTATGATGTATATGAGTCTACCAATCCACCTGTACTGACGACTGGCCAGGGTTGCACTGGAGCTACTGTTGGAAGATTTATAGCATGAATTAAGTATAATGTATATCATCACAGATGCTGTGCTGTTGTATCACTTTGTTTAAAGGAAGCTAGCAGGATGGCGATTTGCAGTTTTACTCAGAGGGAAAATTGTTGTGGCTGTAATTTATTAATCCGCTGAATCAAGGACCAAAAACTCCCGTCTTATGTGCTCCCAATGAATGTTTTTCTTTATTTTATAAATCTGCAATGGCTAATATATTGATTTTAGAAATTAGAGTTACAGCAAAGCAGGCACTCATTGTATTCCTCAAGCTGCTCCCCTTACAGATCTGATCATGAGACTAAATGGTTGAATAAGAACCCATTGAATGAATACATCCCATGATATGCTCTGGTAGTTCAACAGGTGAAACTAACACATCTCCATGCAAGCTGAACATATGCTTCAGTGTTTAGGAAATCCCATGTTTCTATTCAGCTCGCTGTGTAAGGAGTTCACTATGTTTCAGAGATTTTAAAACGCCAGGACATAAAGGAAAATAAATATGTAATATCCTCCACCGTGCACGAATCTTTATATTTTATTATTTTTACAGAAGCCTTCAGCCTCACAGGGGATATAGATATAGTTTTAGTATTTTATTTAGGGGTGACTATATCTATGTTGGTAGAGTGGTCGTCCTTTAACCTCAAGGCTGGCGTTTCGATCCCCGGTTCCTACTGTCCACATGTCAAAGTGTCCTTGAGCAAGACACTAAACCACAAGTTGCTCCCCGGGCGTTTACAGCAGCTCCTAATGCTGAGGATGGGTTAATGCAGAGGTCATATGTGGTGTATGTACCTGTCAGTATATGACAAATGTAATAAAGTTTAAGTGTAAGTTAGATTTCCCAATATAAACAATCTACATCATTTACACTTCAGGGTTGGGCGATGTTAAAATTATCCAACCGGCCACCGTCAGCCCAACAACTGGCAATTGCCGATATATTCACACAGGTGTGTGCATGTGTGTGTGTGTGTGTGTGTGTGTGTGTGTGTGTGTGTGTGCACGCACCCCCCCCCCCCCCACTGCCCTGCCGCAGTAGTTTCAGTTGGGAGATCAGCTGTTCTAGTGGCGGAGCATCGTAAAACACACTTCATTCAAACTCAGCATAAACAAAAACTCACCAAAACTGTCTTGGTTAGTCATTCCAACAATCACCAACTCTGGTTCGGTTGAAATAAATCTTTATTTCACAGATTTAGAAGTGAAAATATAATATATATATATATATATATATAATGTAACCATTTCCTCTGCTGTCTCTCTCTGCCTGCAGAACAGTGGATGAGTGACTCTCGTTCTTCGGAGGCAGAACATTAAATTACTCAAATAAAATCACAAAAATTGCCCAAAAAATGTACTCATTCAATTGCCGAAAGCCGATATATTTGTCCAATCACCCAACCCTAATAAATTTCCCAACGACAATGTAACAACTGGGGGATCTCGATCGGATAAGTCCTTTGCGTGCAAGGACACACTAGCAACACATTCTCACTCTCAACTCGTCAAATACCGCCGCTTGGTCAGCGCCCCTCGGCATCGGAGACCAACACACGGGGAAACCCTCTTGCGTTACTTTTGGACGGATCGGGGACGGCCTGTCAATATACGCTCGTTACATACGTAGTGTCCTTTCAAAATAAACTTCTGTTTTCACAGGAAGTTAGGTTTAGGCAACACAACTACTTACACTGAAAAAAAAAGTCCTTTGGATTTACTTGATTTTAATGTGGACATCGGTCCCACACCATCAGAATGTGGCCATCTGACATAATTTTCCTCTTCTCCTCAATTAATTATTGCTCATCAAACCAACATATTTCATTCACATTAGACTGTTTAAAAGAATCATGTTGATTCAACACATTATTTTTCAGTTACCGTAATACCAATTTATTGTGTAATGTTAAAGTAATTTCATCATGTCCAGGGTACATGATTTACAACTGTAACTTCAACTTGATTTCTTAATGCTGATATTATTCAAAGGTATTGTGTAACTTTAAAACAATTCCATTATGTTCCTGGTACGCGAGTTAGGTCTGTAAATCTAACTTGATTTGTTAAAGTTAACTCTATCCAAACATATTGTAGATCGGTTCCATGTTCCGGTTAAGTGTGTGCAAATACAAAACCATAAATGTAAAAAAGCTGATTTGCATTGACAAAAAAAGGCAGAGTCAGAGTTCTGTACCAACATTTTTCTATATTGAGCCCTGCATCAACAGCAGTGGATTCAAACACAAAAACATAATGCAAACCACACAACTGTTTGTGGTTTCATCAAACAGTGGATTCACAACAGAAATAATGTAAATTCTGCATAAAGGGCAATGGATTCACAATACATACAATTTTCACAGTGTATCAATAGGAGCATATACTTTACATACTTCAAACGTATCTTCAGAGTGGATTAAGAACAGCAAATACAGTTATAAAGTGTAAACAGTGTAAACTGTTGTCACAGTAGATTTAAAAGTGCAAATACAAAATACTGTCAACTGTAACAAACAGCACATTTTCAAGAGCAAATACAAAACTAGAATAACACTGTCTCACAAGTAAAGTAAATATGGCACAAAGTGAATTAGGCAAATTTGCCTCAAAGCTGTTTACTCTGCACAGACACACACACACAAAAATTATTAGATGTCAGACATACATACATTTTAGATTTCAAATTCAGTGGTAAAAGCCTACGTTTCAATTACTGAGTGCAACAGGTATGCAAATTTATAATACAAAAATGTTTGATAAAATAGAGTAGGATAGGACAAAAAGGAGTTAAATTCAATACTTTTAAATACCTTTTTAAAGGCAAATTGTATCTACATTTCAGGCTGATTTTTTAGCTAAATCACCTTTTCCCAATTCAAACCATCACTGCAGGTCAGTATAAAGGTCAGTACTGTATATCTGGTCCAGATATATCTGTCAAATGTTGACAAAATAAATTTAAAAAGTTTATGTTTAAATTAAGACCTCACGAATTCATATTTAAGACTTTTTAATGACTTAAGTCAAGTTTATATTGAAATGAAGATCTCGTGAATCATATTTAAGATTTTTTAATGAGTTTTAAGCCCAATACTATACAATTTAATTTCAGACATATAAAAAATGTTTAAGGACCTGCAGACACCCTGGAATAGAGTAGGTTGGAACAGGTATTACATAAAAAATTATATATATATATATAAAACTTATAACATGCAGGCAGAAAGAAGGTGCTGCACCTTCCTGTTCAAATATAAACAAAAAAGGCAGCTGCACTACCAAAATTCAAAACACATGAATTTATCACATCCAAATCAATTGATAGATCTTTGAATACAAGGACTAACACTAAACAACATCTAAATGTGCTTATTATATTATAATTGCTATTTTCCATCTATAACTCCATCTCTTCAATCAACTTTGGAAATATACCTCAAAAAGTCAGAATAATGCAGATTTATCCATCGGAACCAACCATGTTATACCAGCTTATTGGGAAGGAGGTTAAATAACGCTCCAATCTTACGCAAAATGTTGGTGAGGAAAAACTGGCATGTCCATTTCCAAAGGGGTCCCTTGACCTCTGACCTCCAGATCAGTGAATGTAAATGGGTTCTCTGGGTACCCACGAGTCTCCCCTTTACAGACATGCCCACTTTATGATAATCAAGTCATAGTGAAGTCAGCACACTGACACACTGACAGCTGTTGTTGCCTGTTGGGCTGCAGTTTGCCATGTTATGATCTGAGCATATTGTTTCAGAGCGGAGTACAGAAGTCCTGATCTGTCAGTCCAGCCCGGACAGCTGAGGCAGCGGGCCCGAGGTCTGCGCCAGCAGAGCTACATCCCCCCCCCCCCCAGTCCAAATCCATTCTCGCTGCTATTACAGTCATTCAGAGCTGCTGCAACAAGCCAGCTGTTACGTTATGTCACGTACAGAACTGGTAGAGAACTGAGGAGGAAACTTGGAAATCATCATTGGACCAACGTGACATCAATATTGATTCTTCTGGTTGTTAATTGGTAACGAATCAAGGGAGGATGACCTCTCTTGGAGCGTCATTTTACGTGTTTTGGCCAATCACAGATTAGCATGAAACAGATGAAATACATTGAATTGGTAGAAGAGGTCCCGCCTCAAGGGAGGACAGCAGCACCCCGTCCTCCCTCGCTGCCACCAACACTTTCTCTGCAGGTGTCGCTGTTGAAACATTTTAATTAGAATTTATTAAATAATGGATTTTTTCCAAAGAAGAGAGAAAAATATTTTATAAATGATACTTAGATTACCTCTATGGACCAGCCTCCACTATATATATAAATATATATATATATATATATATATATATATATATATATACCGTAAAGGGCTGATTGTTAATGGACAGAAAGTGTTGATGGTTAACGCTCACTCTGCAATGGCCACAGTTTGAAAGTTATGTGTGCTAGTTTAACATTTGTTCCAGGCTGTGATTCACAAAGTGAAGCACAATATGAAACTATTAGGTCAAAACCCAAACTAAGTCATTTATACATTTATGGACACAATTTAAGCTCAAAGTTAAAAACCTGCTCTGACATTGTGTCCAACTTTCTATTTAGCTTCATTGGACGATACTCTTCTCAAACCCGACATTGACCCCTCGGTATGATTTACTTGTAGGTCCTCACAGTTGCCCATGAGCCGGAGCTCAAAGCATCCTGGGAATCAGTGTCTATGCACATGTTTTATTTAGCAGAGGAAAAGGAGGTGATTTTACGATGACTCATTGGCTCTAACACAGTGTGCCTGTAGTTGCCTTAGGCTTCAAATATTTAAAATTCAAGACGGGTCAAGATACAAGTTGAAGGGAAATTCATTTTGACCAAAAAGTTATTGTATATATAAAGAATTGTCTCCAGTCCAACTAAATACCATGTTTGCTCTCTCTACAACAGAATAAGAAACTCCTGATGTGCTCAAGACCTTTAATGATAAGAATGAATAGTTGTTCATTTTGCACATTGAGACACCACTTACAGCATGACAGCATGATGTATATGAGTCTACCAATCCACCTGTACTGACGACTGGCCAGGGTTGCACTGGAGCTACTGTTGGAAGATTTATTGCATGAATTAAGTATAATGTATATCATCACAGATGCTGTGTTGTTGTATCACTTTGTTTAAAGGAAGCTAGCAGGATGGCGATTTGCAGTTTTACTCAGAGGGAAAACTGTTGTGGCTGTAATTTATTAATCCGCTGAATCAAGGACCAAAAACTCCCGTCTTATGTGCTCCCAATGAATGTTTTTCTTTATTTTATAAATCTGCAATGGCTAATATATTGATTTTAGAAATTAGAGTTACAGCAAAGCAGGCACTCATTGTATTCCTCAAGCTGCTCCCCTTACAGATCTGATCATGAGACTAAATGCTTGAATAAGAACCCATTGAATGAATAAATCCCATGATATGCTCTGGTAGTTCAACAGGTGAAACTAACACATCTCCATGCGAGCTGAACATATGCTTCAGTGTTTAGGAAATCCCATGTTTCTATTCAGCTCGCTGTGTAAGGAGTTCACTATGTTTCAGAGATTTTAAAACGCCAGGACATAGAGGAAAATAAATATGTAATATCCTCCACCGTGCACGAATCTTTATATTTTATTATTTTTACAGAAGCCTTCAGCCTCACAGGGGATATAGATACAGTTTTAGTATTTTATTTAGGGGTGACTATATCTATGTTGGTAGAGTGGTCGTCCTTTAACCTCAAGGCTGGCGTTTCGATCCCCGGTTCCGACTGTCCACATGTCAAAGTGTCCTTGAGCAAGACCCTAAACCACAAGTTGCTCCCCGGGCGCTTACAGCTGCTCCTAATGCTGAGGATGGGTTAATGCAGAGGTCATATGTGGTGTATGGTGTATGTACCTGTCAGTATATGACAAATGTAATAAAGTTTAAGTGTAAGTTAGATTTCCCAATATAAACAATCTACATCATATACACTTTAGGGTTGGGCGATGTTAAAATTACCCAACCGGCCACCGACAGCCCAACAAATGGCAATTGCCGATATATTCACACAGGTGTGTGCATGTGTGTGTGTGTGTGCACGCACCCCCCCCCCCCCCACTGCCCTGCCGCTGTAGTTTCAGTTGGGAGATCAGCTGTTTTAGTGGCGGAGCATCGTAAAACACACTTCATTCAAACTCGGCATAAACAAAAACTCACCACAACTGTCTTGGTTAGTCTTTCCAACAATCACCAACTCTGGTTTGGTTGAAATAAATCCTTATTTCACAGATTTAGAAGTGAAAATATAATATATATATATATATAATATAACCATTTCCTCTGCTGTCTCTCTCTGCCTGCAGAGCAGTGGATGAGTGACTCTCGTTCTTCGGAGGCAGATCATTAAATTACTCAAATAAAATGACAAAAATTGCCCAAAAAATGTACTCAGTCAATCGCCGAAAGCCGATATATTTGTCCAATCACCCAACCCTAATGCACTTCCCAACGACAATGTAACAACTGGGGGATCTCGATCGGATAAGTCCTTTGCGTGCAAGGACACACTAGCAACACATTCTCACTCTCAACTCGTCAAATACCGCCGCTTGGTCAGCGCCCTTCTGCATCGGAGACCAACACACGGGGAATCCCTCTTGCGTTACTTTTGGACGGACCGGGGACGGCGTGTCAATATACGCTCGTTACATACGTAGTGTCCTTTCAAAATAACTTTCTGTTTTCACAGGAAGTTAGGTTTAGGCAACACAACCACCTAGGTAGGGTTAGGAGATGGTTGTGGTTGATGTTAACTTCACTGACTAGCGACTCACGTGACTAAACCGACTCACGGGACTGACGATACTGACGAGTCACATGACTAACGACTGACTTTTAGTCTCACACGGGACATGGACAGTGGTCTCCTGTTTGAAAGTCTTGTTTTTCTTTGACCCATCCACCTCCCCTCCCCCCCCTATTAATACCACTATGGTTGGTTTACACTGGAGTTAGTTGCTAAAGGATGCCTCCGTGCATCGGTTTCAAATGCCAAGAGGCTCTTACTATACTGTAGCTACACCTACAAAATGTGAATTCACTGTAATTCATATGTATATCCTACAAAATCAATTTGTATGTAATCCACGTAATTGTGAAAAAGGAAGTATAAAGAGCGGTGAACGCCATGTTGGGAGGAGGTCGGGGAAAGTTGGGTGGTTCAAAAAACACCAGACTTTCACCCAGAAGACCGGTGTCTGCAACAGAGAGAGAGAGAGATGGAGGTAGAGAAATATTTCTATTTTAGTTCATGCCGAAACATGCCTAGGGAGCCGAGACGACAATGTCCGAAGATGCCCGGGAGCACCAAAGACGACACAAAAAACGACTCAAGTCGAGTTTGCCCTGTCGGATCCAATAAGATCCAAACCTGCCCCAGAATGCGTCAGCTGATACATTTTCAGATGTTAAAGAGTTTGATTGTACTAAACAAATTTAGAGTCAATTAATAAATAATGTTAATTTCAGAAATCAATACTATCAGATGCTAGATGCAACACCAACTAATAAATTCATCTGTAAACTCTAAATCTGAATTAGGTTCACCCTTATATTTAGAATGACTATGAAACTGTGTCACAACTAACCTGGTGCTTCTTATACTCTAAACGGAGGAATGGGGCATTAAGGCCTAATAAATAAAACTAAATTAAATTCTGTTTAGTTATGCAGTTAGTTAACCCTCCTGTTACCTTCAAATTGACTAACATCGTTTACCCTTGGGGTCAATTTAACCTCAGAAATTTAAAACTCGAGAAAATGATCATAATTAAAATTGTTACCCAAGTTTATGTGTCAGGTACTTTATATTTGTTTGTTGATTACCTAAATAGCCCTTTAAATAAAACAACCCCCCCACCTACCCCCCTTATAAATACAGAATACCTGTTACGCGACTATGGAGAAATATGCAGATCACCATAAAATCTCACTGATTGACCTAAAATTGGAAAGAGATATCTTTTTGGTGTTTTAATGGCTTTATATTATTTCTAAGAACATCCACATCATCCTCTGTCTCAGATACATTCGCCTTTACGTCACTTTCATGGTCAAAGAGATGTGACAACACCTCATTGACAGAAAACCTTTTCTTAGAAGTCATTTTCAGTTGAGAGAGAGCAGAAAGAGAGAGCACACAGAGCACCGAGAGAAATGGTTTAGAAGGCTGCTGTGCAAGATTTTATATGTTTGCTCCACCCCTATGTTGTGTGAACTATCAATATCTTCACTGGAACCATATTTTCCCGCCCCTACAGCGTGGGAAATATCAAAGTTCTCGCGAGAAAGATGTTTTCCCCTCCCCCATGTCGTGTGAACTATCAGTGGTTCTCGCACTACTACAGTTATGATTATGTTAGGTTAGGGCCCTAAAGCGTTTTGAAGATTATAAAATTGCATGTTATAGTGACCTCAATATCATCCAAAACAACCAAAACAAATGTGTGTAAAATGTTGATATTTCTTATATGTTTTATTCAGCTAAAACAGCCTGGGCTCAAATTGACCCCAAAGAACACCGATGCGTACAAAATGTGTACAGGAAATTGAAAACATATCATCATGTTAATTTTATGTTTACTCAGATGTCCCCATTAAATTAGGAAAAGTCATTAAATATGAAGCAAAAAAATTATGTTTATCATTTATTTAGAGACGTAAACATTGAATGGTGTCAAATTGACCCCAAAGATAATAGGAGGGTTAAATAAACATTTCATTTATAAAGGACTTGGTTATTTGATATGTTTGTGTGTATAAAATAACTTAAATCACTGTTCATTATGCCCAAGAACTCCGTAGCAACCCTGAGATTATGAGACTCAATGAATTAATATCACATTTTTAAGTTTTCCCTTTTTTTCCGAAATTGTGTGGCGTCCTAATTGATTATAAGGTTGAATTCTGATACTTAAAGCTGAAGTAGGCGAGATTGGAGCAAATCTGATTAAAAAAAGTTATTTTTATAAAACTCGCTATATCGTGACAGTAGTTCATAAGACAGGTAACCCTGAAAAAAATCCTGTTCCTCTGTGTCCTACTGTGCTCCTAATGGCATCTGAAGGATTTCACTTACCGGAAGGAAACAACCAATCAGAGCTGATCTGAGGTCCGCTGCCCAGCTGCAGTCTATGAGAGCCGGCTGTCAATCACTCACCAACACCGACCAAACGGTTAATCTAGGCAGCGCTCATCAGATATGAATCAATATTCTGTTACTGTAATGATTATTTCTCTCCTCAGATGTTTTCAGAATCATCTTGTAGTTACTGTTTAGCTGTAAAATGAGAAAGTTTCAGGCAGCCAAGTTGAGATCTGTTGAAGGAACGCCAAGTTCCTGTCACATGACCGGAGCACAGCCAATAGGAACGCTCTCTCTCTGGAATGACCTGTGATTGGTCAAAATCTGCCGTCACAGACTAGATTTTCTAAAGCCTGAAAACAGAGACATGAGGAGGAGCAGAAGTCTAGTTTTCTCTCAGAACACTTGAATTACAATATGCTGAAAGGTTATTATGGAAGTTATCCCCAATGATACCTACTGTCACTTTAAACTAATTGTGAATGATAGCTGAAGCTGAGTACCATCACTCTCCTTCAGCTATTACGATCAGTCATGGGTTATGATTCATAATTTTGAGTTTTTAATTATAGATATTTTGACAGTAATTTATGATGTATTATTACATCTGCTATAAGCAATACTGCTACACCCTCAAAGACTTGTGACTATACTTGGACTTTCCCTCTAATAACTGGAGACTTGACTTGGACTTGGAATAAAACATATTGCTGCTTCACACGACTGAGAACATCTCACCATCATTGTCTTTAAAGTGCTAAGGATGGGTTTGCTCAGGTCCGATGTCCGTGCTGTAGCCAACACATTACCTCCTGCAGAGAAATAAAACAGCATCATTTTATTTATGAATCTGTTTTCTTCACAAAGCTCAGCATCAAAGCAGCTCAGTGATGTGCTCCTGTGACTTTACGTGAGGCGTCGGCGTCCCGTCACACAGACTAAATTAGCATATGCCTCGTCTCACTGCAATTAGGATGAAGATAACAATACAAACGCCGGGCCCTTAATTCATTTATGAAAGTCCCCCACCCTGGTGACTAAACAGATGCTTTTCTCAGGTGCAAAACAAAATGTGTGTGTCTGTTTGTGTACATATTTAATCGGGTTCACTGTTCGTAATCATACCCAAGTTAAAATGGAGGCATGGTTTTGTGTGTTTGAATTTTACCAGTAATTATGTGTAACCATAAAGTTTTGTGCACGTGTAAAGGTGTGTGATAGTGGGTTTTGTGTCTCAGCGTCAGTGGACATTTGCATTTGTATTTGTGTTTATGTGTAAGTGCAGATATGTGTTTAAGTCCAGCAGTGCATGTTGATGACAAGGGCACATGGGAATAGTTCTTCTTCTTTCTGCCATAAACCTCATTAGGTTTAGGCAACAAACCTACAGCCATACTTGGTTAGGTTTAGGCAACAAGCCTACAACCATACTATTTTAGGTTTAGGCAACAAACCTACAACCATACTTGGTTAGGTTTAGGCAACAAGCCTACAACCATACTATTTTAGGTTTAGGCAACAAACCTACAACCATACTTGGTTAGGTTTAGGCAACAAACCTACAACCATACTATTTTAGGTTTAGGCAACAAACCTACAACCATACTTGGTTAGGTTTAGGCAACAAACCTACAACCATACTTGGTTAGGTTTAGGCAACAAGCCTACAACCATACTATTTTAGGTTTAGGCAACAAACCTACAACCATACTTGGTTAGGTTTAGGCAACAAACCTACAACCATACTTGGTTAGGTTTAGGCAACAAACCTACAACCATACTATTTTAGGTTTAGGCAACAAACCTACAACCATACTTGGTTAGGTTTAGGCAACAAACCTACAACCATACTTGGTTAGGTTTAGGCAACAAGCCTACAACCATACTTGGTTAGGTTTAGGCAACAAACCTACAACCATACTTGGTTAGGTTTAGGCAACAAGCCTACAACCATACTTGGTTAGGTTTAGGCAACAAACCTACAACCATACTTGGTTAGGTTTAGGCAACAAGCCTACAACCATACTTGGTTAGGTTTAGGCAACAAACCTACAACCATACTTGGTTAGGTTTAGGCAACAAACCTACAACCATACTATTTTAGGTTTAGGCAACAAACCTACAACCATACTTGGTTAGGTTTAGGCAACAAGCCTACAACCATACTTGGTTAGGTTTAGGCAACAAACCTACAACCATACTTGGTTAGGTTTAGGCAACAAACCTACAACCATACTTGGTTAGGTTTAGGCAACAAACCTACAACCATACTTGGTTAGGTTTAGGCAACAAGCCTACAACCATACTTGGTTAGTTTCCTCTCAGGGGACTTTTTGCACATTGTACTTTGATTCAGACACAGACAACAACAATCTACACATCAAACTCTTCAGCTGACTGAGACAAATCTGTTGTTCCATTCTCCATTTATCTGATGAAAAGCATGGAGCTCTTCAGTCATATATGTGAGTCAACATGCTCCATTATTTTACATGTAGCATTGCAATGTAGATGCTAAATCATCTGCCTGAGACTATTAGAGAGGTTAAATGTAATGAACAGAATACAACTTAAAACCAGCACTGTCCACAAATCATGCTATGTTATATTTAAATTACTCATTCCAGCCTTCAGGGGATGCACAGAGATGATTCAAAGAAAACTATTTTGTTGCTTGATTTGAGACAGAAGAGACTACACAAAGACACATGGTGGCTACTTTCAGTTTGTAATGTGTTATCTTTGTTGCCACACATTGAAACTAATGTGTGCCCTCAAAATATGGTCATAAAAAGACAGTTCCAACACACCAGTTGTCTGCTCCTTACAACCTTGACATATCTGCCCCGCTCAGGATTTTAGATACCCATGAATCCAGTCCATGGCAGGCAGGGAGAAGGAAGTTTGGTGTTTTTAATTACATCCTCCTCCACCAGGTGGTGTGGGATCTCTACAGGATCACCTGCTATTAGAAAGTCATCCATATAAAAAAGCTAAATGCCTTCAAATTCAAAACACAACAGCAGTGGGTTGTTTTATTCTGAGTTTAAATTAAATGAGTGACGGAGATGATTCAACACAAAGCGATCCATGTTTAGCTCAATGTCTCATAAGATGTATAGTAGACATGTCGTGGGTGATGCTGATGTTTCCATAACACTTTAGCTTTCAGCATAAAACACGTTGCTCTATTGAGCTGCTTCACAGGAGGAACTGAGTGCCGTGTTGAGGAGAAAGAGAGAGCATTACTCAAGTTCTCCGGGTGCTCTCATGCTCTTATGTTTCCCAGCTGGACAGGAACTGATCTCTCATTGATATGGAGGCAGTGACACCAGGCATGTCTGGCCATTTACATTTGGACAGCAGCACTAAAACACCAAAGTGTCTATGAATGTATACAGGTTGTACATTTTTTAAACTAAGAAACAAGGTGTCATGTTGAGGCACTAGTGTTGAATTTGTTGAGACTTCACTGTAGAGCTGGCTGGCTGCTTGATTGTGCAACTTTACAGAAGCTTTACAGATTTTTACTTACATGCAGTTGTTAGCACATAAAGTTCAGTGCTGGTAACACATAAAAGGTGGGTAACCCGACCATAGTTTAGCTACTCTTGCAGACCTTTGAGGGCCATGATGGACCTTTCAGTCACCATCTATCTATTTATATATGTATCTACATTCAACACGATTTTTATGGTCTTTAACGTAGACAAAACTGATATTGTGTAAACTTCAGGCCACAATATGTAAATTTCTTTAGACTTTGACTTGTTGATGAACAATGAGGAGATTCTAAAGCACAGCTAATAGCACAGCGGCACTTTGAGCTAAATGCTAATGTCAGCATTAGCATTTAGCTCATGCTTATAATGACACTGTAAACATGCTGATGTTTAGCAGGTATAAAGTTTACTATGTTCACCTCTAAGTTAGCATGTTGCCAGTGTGGGAAATACCCGGTGGCAGTCGGGGTTCCTCTCTACCTTGAGCTCCAGTGTTATGCTGTAGTCTTATACAATACACAATATAGCCTACACAGTTTCATGGATGCAAACCAAGCCAATCAACTAGGCTATACACGCTTTGCACACACAATAAGGCCACTCACACATCTACACAACCACACAACAACTACGGCCTGTAACAGAATCCACACAGCACACTCGCCTCTCTCTCTCTAACCCGACACACCAATCAAGGGTTTTCGGACCCCACGAGACCCCCCTATTTACCACACTGCACATTACCATGTTAACATTTGCTAATTAGCACTAAACACAAAGTACGGCTGGGGCTGATGGAATCTCATTACTTTATCTACAACCTAGATAAACTTGACAGTGGAAACAATACTGGGCCATTATTGTAGAAAAAGTATTTGTGAATGTGTGTGGAGGGATGTGTTACTGTATCTCAATCTGTGTGTGCGTAATTAGATGTGTAAATGTGTAGACAAATCTGTAAATGTGTAGACAAATCTATGAATGTGTATACAAATCTGTAAATGTGTAGACAAATCTTTAAATGCGTACATATATCTGTAAATGTGTAGAAAAATCTGTAAATGCGTACATACATCTGTAAATGTGTAGAAAAATCTGTAAATGCGTACATACATCTGTAAATGTGTAGATAAATCTGTAAATGCGTACATATATCTGTAAATGTGTTGACAAATCTGTAAATGTGTAGACAAATCTGTAAATGCGTACATATATCTGTAAATGTGTAGACAAATCTGTAAATGTGTACATACATCTGTAAATGTGTAGACAAATCTGTAAATGCGTACATACATCTGTAAATGTGTAGAAAAATCTGTAAATGCGTACATACATCTGTAAATGTGTAGAAAAATCTGTAAATGCGTGAATACATCTGTAAATGTGTAGACAAATCTGTAAATGCGTACATATATCTGTAAATGTGTAGACAAATCTGTAAATGTGTACATACATCTGTAAATGTGTAGACAAATCTGTAAATGCGTACATATATCTGTAAATGTGTAGACAAATCTGTAAATGCGTACATATATCTGTAAATGTGTAGACAAATCTGTAAATGTGTACATAGATTTGTAAATGCGTACATACATCTGTAAATGAGTAGACTAATCTGTAAATGCTTCATATATCTGTAAATGTGTAGACTAATCTGTAAATGCGTACATACATCTGTAAATAATAGTAATAATCAGGTTTTCCACCAGAAAAGTTGTTAGGACTGACGGCAGTGGGACTCGGAGGCTTGTCATAATGAGAATAGGGCCGGTCCACCTTAACAGTCCACCTTAAGCGAGCCTAGGCTGAAGTTGTGGCTAACTTCGGGGCTAACCCATTCAGTAAACAGACTGTAGCAAGCAAGACACGGGAACTTGGCTTGTGACTTGTTATAGCATTTATTCACCGACAGCCTAAACTGTATACACACTGCACTTCTACACATACAGCTACAACGTTAATGGTACTGTTAACTTCATACTCGCCATTAGACCGTCACACACGCTCCCTCTCTCTCTCAACTGCACACCGACACTAACGACGTTAAGTACACAACCTACGCACCGAGTTATTTCTTAAAGGAGTTTGCTAGTTGTACACATTTTAGTTTAAAAAACATGCTGATGCTTCGGCTGGGCAGGGAGTCAATTAAGGCCTGCATGTAATGATTGGACGGGCTGCCTACCTGTATACCTGCCTACCTGTATACCTACCTACCTGCCTACCTCTCTACCTACCTACCTGCCTACCTGTCTACCTGTCTACCTACCTACCTGCCTACCTGTCTACCTACCTACCTGCCTACCTGCCTACCTGTCTACCTCTCTACCTACCTACCTACCTACCTACCTACCTGCCTACCTCTCTACCTACCTACCTGCCTACCTGTCTACCTGTCTACCTACCTACCTGCCTACCTGTCTACCTTCCTACCTGCCTACCTGCCTACCTGTCTACCTACCTACCTGCCTACCTGCCTACCTGTCTACCTGTCTACCTACCTACCTGCCTACCTCTCTACCTACCTACCTGCCTACCTGCCTACCTGCCTACCTGCCTACCTGTCTACCTACCTACCTGCCTACCTGCCTACCTGTCTACCTGTCTACCTACCTACCTGTCTACCTGTCTAGCTACCTGTCTTACTACCTAATGATAGTGTTGGGGGAGTCACTTTGGAGGCCTGAAGGGACGGACTGTCTACCTGTCTACCTACCTACCTGTCTACCTACCTACCTGTCTTACTACCTAATGATAGTGTTGGGGGAGTGACTTTAGAGGTCTGAAGGGACGGACTGTCAGTGTGGATGACTTGGAGACTTTCTGTCTAGATTTAGGGACGTTTGGAGCTAGCGCTGCTGGCTATGTGTTTGCAACACCGGTCTGGGTTTTTCAGTAGGATGATTTTCTAAATCAAACGTACTCTTGCTGGTTTCTCCAATGTTACCCATTCAAGCTTTAAGGGCTCATAGCTAGCTACCTTCTTAGTGGTCTTCTATTCAGAGTATTGTTTGATGCTTTCAGATAATGTCATATGTCCATCCTATTGTCTCCCACATGGAATTGGCCCCAGCCAATGTTTGCGCTAGCTTCAGCACAGAAGGTAAGATTGTCTTAGTTCGGATGAAGTAAAAGTGGGTAGTGGGTTGATAGTCGTTCTATATGTACAGGGTACGATAGTCTCAATACAAAACGAGAGACCTAATAGGTGAAAAGCACCACCCAGGTAAGGTTGCATTAGTGCTATTTCAGAATTTGAGATGTGGTTGAATGTGTTCATCCTCCACTACAGCCCATTTCACTTGACAAAGTGGTGAAATGATTGCAGGCATTCTGCAATACTTAGAGTAAAGTTTAACTTAGGCGTAGCTAATTAGAGTCTGGATGGACAAGTGCAACTTGATGTACATAACTGCTTTAATTTCCCTAGATGGATATACAAAAGTAGGCTATAATTATATAATGTAATTAGGCAGCAGAGGCAAAGGAAATTAGACTGGTATCTTCAAATCTGGAGGGCAATGATAAAACGTATCATCTCATAAATTATAACCTTCAGTGGAACCTGTCATGTCATACAGTATGTCCACCATGAGGGACAACACTTTATTTATACAATATGTTATATGTTGTTTATGTATTTAATCTATGGAATATGGTATTATTATGTGTTAGGCTACCATATTTTTCTCTTAAATGTACCAGTTGGTTCAGCAAGGAATTGTATTTCCAAATTTAATGACCTCACCTTTCTACCAGTCAGAAAATAACATACAACAAATCAAAATGTCAAGGTATTTTATAAATAGGGTTAAATTAAATAATGAATAAGAGATTAGGGAAGACACTGCTTCAGAGTCATGCTGAGAAACAGATCGATCGTGCCAAGGTCTGGCTTCAGAGACAGACTCACAGCTCTCCTGTCTGCCTCCTCACTGACAACAGATCAGCATGGCTCAGAGAGGATCAGTAGCCTGGAAATGTCAAAAGTGTCACAGTTAATCAATTCAAATCATCAGGTCTCGACTTCATAAAGACCTTAACTTAGAGCCTCTAAGAGAAAGACACGAGCTACACCTCAAGAATGGAAATGAGTCGTTTTACTTGACTAAATGCATTCTAAAATCTATTTAGCACCGTCAGAAACAAGCTCCTCTGTACCCGAGCTAACATCCAGCAGGAAATAAACTATTACTGTTACGTCGTGAGCGAGTCAAGAAGTAATATCAGAAAATAACCGTCCAGTTGGAGCTGAGTACGTGAAGCACACGCTCAACGGTACACTTTCCTATTCACAGCTCGTGTATAAAGCCGTGGTGGCCACAGAACACTACAAGTTCCCTCCCAGTTCCCAACCGGACTAAAAGATGTACACACGTACATACGTACACGTACATACGTACACTTACACTGACCGTATACAGTACTTTAAAGGTCCCATATCATGCTCATTTTCAGGTTCATGTTTGTATTTTGGGTTTCTACTAGAACATGTTTACATGCTTTAATGTTCAAATAACACATTATTTTTCTCATACTGTCTGTCTGAATATACCTGTATTCATGCTCTGTCTGAAACGCTCCGTTTTAGCGCATTTCAACGGAGTGGCAATGGCAAGGTGCTAGGAAAACAGCTTGGGTCCATGTTTACATCCTGTCAGCTGATGTCATCCACATACACTGCAACAGGAAATAAACTGGGACAAATTTAGTATGTTTACGTTTAAATCCCTGAAATGGTCTAAATATTGTAGATTTGTGACATAACAAATGGACAGAAATCCTAACGGCTTGTTTCAAACGCACAGTTTCTGAATACGGGCTGTGTGTATTTCTCCATGGATTGAGTGTTTTGATACTTTCACAGTATTTATATATCAATTAAACCTGCTTTATAATATAAAAGACATGAAAATCTCACTTTTTACAATATGGGACCTTTAAGGGTTTTGTTTTTCTCTTTCAAAATAGAGGCCACAATGGGCCATAACTCTTGTAATTCATTTTAATGCACTGAAAGTCATTCCACAGATGAAGTACATTGTTTGAACAGTTACCTGCATACAATATCCGGTTAGTTCAGCTTGAATGGAATTTTGGATGGAAGAAAAGAATGTTTCACATTCTCAAAAGAAAAGTGGAGCTGTGGTGACTCAGTGAGCTCCTGTATGTTCACAATGAGCCTGTGGCATCATGATAACCTTTCTCTTGTGTCATCCTCCGATGATCATCCTCCGATTTCTCTCTTTCCTTTACTCCACTGTAAATATAATAGGAAAATAAATAAATAAATAAATAAATGAATAATGTGGTGTCATTTTTCATCACTGAAGTCAGATGACTCAGTATGTGAGTCAGTAAGTGGTCCATTACAAGGTCCTGTCTTATAAAAACTGTGCTAACATTTGTGGAAATGCCAAGAGGGATTTATGTCCCAGAGAGCAACATTGATTCTTTTCTGTGGGTCCTGACACCATTAAAATCTAAAGTATGAAGCTTCTCCCAGGACTCTTCAGGACGATGGACAGCTAATAGCTCACTAATGAATCATTCGGACTTCCCCACAGCTGCAGAAGTTGAAAGACGGACGGCTTTCTACGAACACAACAAACACAAGAGAATCAGTACTGATCAAGTGTGTTGATTGGTCGATTAAGGTACTTGGTATTGAGAACATCATGTCATCACAGTCTAATATCTATCAGTAGGCTGTATAACAACTCAAATATCACTCCTGATGTAAACTTCATACTTCATTTCACTAGTTTCCCAGGAGGAACAAAAACTGAGCGATGGACATAAATGGAAGTTGTAAAAATCCAGCACACAGATTTAGAGGAAATCTCAAACTTTTTCATGTCAAGGATCGAAAATGGAGTCCAATAGACCACAGACCATGGATGTAGAAGAGGGTCCAATAGACCACAGACCATGGATGTAGAAGAGGGTCCAGCAGACCACAGACCATGGATGTAGAAGAGGGTCCAACAGACCACAGACCATGGATGTAGAAGAGGGTCCAATAGACCACAGACCATGGATGTAGTAGAGGGTCCAGTAGACCACAGACCATGGATGTAGAAGAGGGTCCAATAGACCACAGACCATGGATGTAGAAGAGGGTCCAATAGACCACAGACCATGGATGTAGTAGAGGGTCCAGTAGACCACAGACCATGGATGTAGAAGAGGGTCCAGTAGACCACAGACCATGGATGTAGTAGAGGGTCCAATAGACCACAGACCATGGATGTAGAAGAGGGTCCAATAGACCACAGACCATGGATGTAGAAGAGGGTCCAATAGACCACAGACCATGGATGTAGAAGAGGGTCCAATAGACCACAGACCATGGATGTAGAAGAGGGTCCAGTAGACCACAGACCATGGATGTAGAAGAGGGTCCAATAGACCACAGACCATGGATGTAGAAGAGGGTCCAATAGACCACAGACCATGGATGTAGAAGAGGGCCCAATAGACCACAGACCATGGATGTAGAAGAGGGTCCAATAGACCACAGACCATGGATGTAGAAGAGGGTCCAATAGACCACAGACCATGGATGTAGAAGAGGGTCCAACTAGACCACAGACCATGGATGTAGAAGAGGGTCCAATAGACCACAGACCATGGATGTAGAAGAGGGTCCAGTAGACCACAGACATGGATGTAGGAAGAGGGTCCAGTAGACCACAGACCATGGATGTAGAAGAGGGTCCAGTAGACCACAGACCATGGATGTAGAAGAGGGTCCAGTAGACCACAGACCATGGATGTAGAAGAGGGTCCAGTAGACCACAGACCATGGATGTAGAAGAGGGTCCAATAGACCACAGACCATGGATGTAGAAGAGGGTCCAATAGACCACAGACCATGGATGTAGAAGAGGGTCCACTAGACCACAGACCATGGATGTAGAAGAGGGTCCAATAGACCACAGACCATGGATGTAGAAGAGGGTCCAATAGACCACAGACCATGGATGTAGAAGAGGGTCCAGAAGACCACAGACCATGGATGTAGAAGAGGGTCCAACAGACCACAGACCATGGATGTAGAAGAGGGTCCAATAGACCACAGACCATGGATGTAGAAGAGGGTCCAGTAGACCACAGACCATGGATGTAGAAGAGGGTCCAGTAGACCACAGACCATGGATGTAGAAGAGGGTCCAGTAGACCACAGACCATGGATGTAGAAGAGGGTCCAACAGACCACAGACCATGGATGTAGAAGAGGTTGTGTCCTGGTCTTTTGCCCTGCGTGTTAGTAAATATCCTCCAACTCCATTATATCCTGTTGATTTCATGCTACTAGCATTACTAGCTACTAGCTCTACTAGCTACTGGCCGATAGCCGGTTGTTTGTGAACAGAGACGTTAATCCATCCCCCACGGTACAGGCTGACAGCATATCGCCCATGGGTGTATTAGAAGATAATAAAAGTGATAAATTACGGCCAATATCTCCATTATTACAGCCTCATACAGCTAGCAGGAAGGAATGTCATATGAGCGTGCAGGGCGGTGCGGTCCCGTGGGTCTGATGCCCGTTCATTATGGAGAGGAAAACAACTCTGGATTCAGCTGTTAGTTCGTTTTACTACTTTTGTTGCTACCGTAGCGCCATCTAGGGGCTGTTTTTTGTCTCTTGCTTCTCTTCTTTTTGGTATGCTTGCCTGCCCTGATTAGTTTCACCTGTTCCTCATTAGTCTTCTGTCTCTAGTATATTTAGTCTGTCTTTTCCTTTCCAGTGTCAAGCATTCAGCCTTTATTTCGTGGTGTCTTGTGTTCCTAGCGTTTAGTGTTCATGCTTTTCTTGATCTCTGCTTTGTTTTTCCTGGACCTCACCTTTGTCTTCTTCTTGCCAGATTCCTTTGCCAGATCTTCTGACCGACTCCCTGGCGAACCTCCCTGTTAAAGGACTTATCTGATCTATATATCTACCTCTCGCCTGTTGTTCAGTCATTACATGTAATTCAAGGTATTTTGTCCGGGATGCCCTTGTTGGAAGATTTCCCTGCATCCAGACACCTCCGGCTAATTTGATAATGAGTCTACACTGAAAGTCATAACCGGGTACCATCCCATGTGGAAACATATGCTACAGTTTATTGTTGCAGAGCTTTCCTCGTCAAGGGACTTCGACCTAGAAATAGACCGTACACTGTCAGGTTACCTAATATTTGGTCGAGTTCCATCCGGGACTCTGACCTATATGCCTTATTTACCAAATAGGCAGTAACTGAGCACCTGAGCTCTTATTGAACATATGAACTTATTTCTCTTTTTATTCTATATAGGCCTACATTATATGCAACATTATCTATAAAATGCAGAGAGAGAGGTTAAGTTGAGGGTTTCTGAGGCACCTTGCAAACACCCACAACAATGCTCCTTTCCTGCCTGAACCTCTGCTGACTCATTTGACTCTAACACTTGATGAGAGCTGATTATTAAGTCCATTAATAGGTCTCATTGCAGCAAGGATCAAAACATATGACTCCCCTCTGCCTGCTTGAACAAATGCCCCAGAAGCACCAAGTAATTTCAGCAAATGACTCTTCGGCAAATGAGCTCTTTTATCAAGTTACTGTTGGCTGCTGAGAATTACAGCAATGACATCTCAGACGGCTTGTGAGCGAGTGCAGTGATTCCCAAAGACTGGGTCAGGACCCACAGGTGGGTCGCAGGAAATTTATTAGGGTCGCCAAATAAATTTGCAAGATTTCTTCCATCGTCTTTCATTTCAGATTTATATCTGCAGTACACCTTTGAGCCACATGAGGGAACCTGAATGTTCATATTGTTCTAATAATTGTAGTCTACTCATAACACTGAATCTAATGTGAAAGGCTGGCGTACGTTCTGCTTGTTTTACTGGTGAGAGGAAAAAATAACTCAGCCTAAATGCATTTATTAAGTATTTAACATGTTTATGTTTTCAATAACATTAATAGAATTAAGTTGTGATTTATCAAAGATATATCTAATATAAGGAGATGAGGAAATGGCAGTAAGAATGGTCAGGAACTCTGTACACCATTTATAGATAAGGCCGCTTGTAAATTGGGTCGTGTTTGTCATTTTTAAAAAGTGGATCCCCACAAACAAAGTTTGGATAATACTGATTTTAGTATAAAGCTGTGGTATTGAGTAGTGTGATACCTTGTGCAATTAAACAGTGACCGATCTTCTTATTTAACAATTTATCAAAGAACCAATACGGCGAGATATCAGTGTAAGAACTACTCACAACGCCACACAGGATTCACATTTCACTCACTGTCACTATCCATACAGTTATACCATCTGTCAGTATTGTTTTAAGGCAGACTTGAAACAATGTGAACATATCCTTTAAAGGGACTGTATGTTAGTTTTTATTGCCAATGTGTGGACAGGTTGTAACCTAACCTAAAAAATGAGACTTTTCGTGACTTTCTGAATTTACTCTATCAGCCTGTAGAATGCTTTTAGTGGGAAGAATGCGGGATGTTTTTTTCCAGGAAAATGATGAGACGTCAAGTTCCGAGTGTCGAGTGCCTTTATTTTCAGCTCCGCTACCGGGCTAACAGTGTGCAACCATAGCTAACGTTCAGTTAGAAATGGAGTCCACTAACACCAAGCCCCCACCACAACTCAGACTCCAACACAAACTCCTCAGAAGCACAAAAAAACAAAGTTATATCTGGTGAAGCCCGACTTGCAAATCAGGAATGTGACCGACGTCGGGGGGGAAACTAGAATCAACATCGGCCGGGCCTTCGATTCACGGAGGGACCTTCGTTTGGTGTTGTGTATCAAAACGGACCCTGAGCTCGCAATATTCCTGTTGTACAGGTAAGCTAACATTACTGCCAAGCATGTGAAATAGTGATATTGTGGTTTTAGCTGCTAATGTTGCTCACGCTAAGCAACATGATGCCTGTCTATCACGTTCAGTCTCATGTGTGTGTGTCGCCTCACTGTCTCGCGTCTACGTAGTGCGAGCACAAGCATGAACAACAGGACACTGACCGTCTCATTGTCATCATTGACTTGACATTTAAAAAATATATTTTAATTATTATTGACACTTTTTCTTTGTCTACTTCTTGTTCTCGTCATATCTAGATTTCTTCTCCCAAAAGGTAACTTGACTAGTATAGTATGTCCCTGCTTAAAGAAGCTCTG
>CAKAOJ020000315.1:565000-605000 GCA_916701645.2 Sebastolobus alascanus
CCATCAGTGTATGATGTGTGTGTGAATGGGTGAATGCTGACATGTAGTGTAAAGCGTTTAGTGGGGAAGATAGAAAAGGAAAAGGTATGAAGAAGTACAGGAGAGGAAGGGAGGAGAGAGGGAAGAAGAGAGAAGGGAGACGAGCAGAGAGAGCGACAGAGAGAGAGAGAGAAGAGAGGGAGATAGAGAGACGGAGAGCGAGAGGGAGGGAGGAGAGAGAGAGAGGAGAGAGAGAGAGAGAGAGAGAGGGAGAGCGAGAGAGGGAGAGGGAGAGAGAGAGAGAGAGAGAGAGGGAGAGAGGAGAGAGAGAGAGGAGGGAGAGAGAGAGAGAGACAGAGAGAGAGAGAGAGAGGGAGAGAGGGAGAGAGAGAGAGAGAGAGAGAGAGAGAGAGGGAGATGAATCATCCTTAGCCAAAATACGAGTCACCCTGCGGTAAAGAGAGGGAGAGACACAAATAGAGAGAGAAATAAGAAGACGGCAAGATGAAAGAGAGAGAAGCAGGGAGAGAGAGAGAGAGGGGGGGGAGGGGAGAGGGAGAGAGAGGGGGGGGGGGGTCTTTTGATAGATTGCTTCGGGGTGAGGATTGAAGAGATGATGGCTCTTAGCTGTGAGGCAGTCAGCCAAGGAGGTCTTTCTCAGAACCAGAACCAGAACCAGGCTGTGTGAACTCAGCTGTCAGCCGGTGAAGGAGAGCTCTCTTAAAGCTCCATGCTACAACCAATGAGAACAATCAGCGCTGAGAGAAGAGAGAAAAGACAAAGGGGAGCCCTTTGGTTTTGTTGGATGCATTCACACCTGAGTGTGAATGAGTCATGGGCTACAGTAGCTATGGTTACCGTAAGGTCTAAGGGTGGAGCGTAGTTCACTGTCTGTGGTGGGTCCCAGCAAAAGGATTTAAATAGGATTTAAATTACAACACATTACCTTATATATTATTTTCATGCTCGCAGTAGTAGTTTTTGTGTGTTATTTTATATCCACTACTGACTTCCCTTAATAACCACCTTCTCTCTGACAGCTGCTTTTTCATATTGGTCAAATCTCCCTTTAGTTCCTCTGTAACAAAGTCCAACGCTTCATAAAACTTGCATCGCCACGAGTGTTGCTCTTCTGCCTCTGGCTCTGTTGTTCGTATGGTTGTTTGTATGCTCCATGTTTTAAACAATGTGGTACACTCACAGGCAGACAGTGTTCTGGGTTGGTTTTCTTTCCTCCTGGCCACCAACTCACACGACACGTAAAGTGTTTGACAACACAGCAGGACAAAGTCGGTTTTAGCTTTCATTGTTTGCTTATAAAGGCCTCCGATCTTGGCTCTGGTCTCTCCCCTCAACATTAAGCTGCTCCATAGTTCCAATGATTTCTCTGTAGGCACTACATACACGCCTGATAGCTGTCGTTCATATGAACCATCTTGTTGGACATACTGCCAGCATGGTAACTACTCCTGCACGTCTGTCCATCCTGGAAGGGGGATCCCTCCTCTGCCGCTCTTCCTGAGGTTTATGACATTTTTTCTCCCTGTTAAAAGTTTTTTTTGGTGGTTAAGTTTTTCCTTATCCGATGTGAGGGTTGCACTGTCAAGGACAGAGGGTGTTGTATTCTGTACAGATTGTAAAGCCCCCCGAGGCAAATTTGTGATTTGTGATTTTGGGCTATACAAATAAAATTGATTTGATTTGATTTGATTTGATTTCATCAGCTTCTTGTGTTGAAATGACAGCTATGCCCTGAACTAACTGATTGGAATCATCAATGAGACTCACCCAAAAGGCCGCCTGTTGAAGAACTAAGTCCAGTGAGTGGTTGAAGTGGACCAACAGAGACATAGTTCTTTCAGCTGCACCTGAACACCCGAAAACCGTCCTGATCACAAGCTCCATTAAACCAGTTTCCCTGGAGTTATGGAAATGCAGGACATGGCACGGTTGAGGTGTGGTCCTGCTCCTGAAGTTCTGCAACAAGATGTGTTTGACGATTTATTACAGAAAGGCGAGGCTTGAACTGGCTGTAGCACAAGGAACCCCCAAAAAACCCCAGTTACTTGAGACTTGATTGAGGCGAACCGAGATCTGTGGGAGAAGTGCTAGTGGAACCAGAATCAAGTAGCTGGTTGTCTGGAGTCTGGGATTCAGAGGGGATGGCATGGGTTGAAGTGAAGGGTTAACGTGATGAACTCCGAACATCTGAGGAAACCGAGAAAGCGAGTGAGAACTTGAGTTCTAAGGTTCGAGCAACGTGAGGATTGTTGTATACGGAGCGGATGGTGTGAATGTATACTGTCGGGGCGGCTATGGCTCAGAGTGTAGAGCAGGTCGTCCACCAATCAGAAGGTCGGTGGTTCGATCCCCGGCTGCTCCGGGTCACATGTCGATGTGGCAAGACACTTAACCCCAAATTGCTCCCGAAGGCATAGCCATCGGTGTGTGAATGAGTATTTAGATCAGATCCTGATGGGCAAAGTTGGCCTTAGCAGCCTCTGCCATCAGTGTATGAATGTGTGTGTGAATGGGTGAATGCTGACATGTAGTGTAAAGCGCTTTGAGTGGTCGGAAGACTAGAAAAGCGCTATATAAATGCAAGTCCATTTACCATTTACTGACAGCAAGTTAACAGGAAGAGGAAGGCGGCTAGGACTTTGAGCAGGCTCTTTGCATAGAAGACCTGAGAAGGGATGTTAACTGAGCATGGCTGGAGGTCAGGCCCAGACTGCCGAATAGAAGGGTTTAGAGAAGAAGCTTATTCCGCTAAGGTAAGCTTTGATAGTATGAGTTTTGATGGCCATCACAGAATGGGCGAAGGTAGCAAAACGGGTCATGGTGATGAGATCGAAGGACGGGAAGGTTATGTTGTACTGGTCGTGGGAGTAGTGGAAACTCTTCCAAGCTGACAGGTAATACGAGAGGGTCGAGGGTGATAACTATCGAAGGAGTTCTGGGAGTCTAAGATCTGTGGTGTTAAAGCGGGGTTTACAAGGTGAATGTCAGCATTGAATATGGAGGAACCGGTATTGGACGGGTGTCTGCAAGTGGGCCCAACTTCTGGAATGAGAAACGATAAAGAGAGTCGGTGATGGCGATGGAATGACCAGAAACATCTCCATTGCAATGAAATGCGTATTGGTGAGGGCCAGATTAGGCGGCGAATGGACGGCAGGAAAGATGAAGCATTGGAGCATTCTCTGTTTATTATATCAATGTCGACTGCAAGGTTGTCAGAGTTATTACGGGTGGACTTGCAGAACCATTCATGGCTCCACGGAATGGCTTCAGCTATTATGGGTTACATTTCAGAGAGCACGGGAGAAGTAACTCTACACTCACTTGCGAGCTCTGGGAGCCATTCAGCTGCAAACCATCTTCCGTCATAGAAACCCTCAAACCGATCGCTGTATGGATTTCATGAGGGTGTGTCAGTTGATCGTCATAGAAGAAGGTGATCCCGTTTCGGTTAGCAAGAAGCTGCCCTTCATGACCTTCACGGAATCTGCTGTTGTGAGGACTGTGAAGGAAAGCTAGGTGCTGGCATCCCGGTGCCAGGTTCCCCCTGCTAAGGCTGGCTGATGTGATTACTCAGGAGATGCTAGGATCTAGGTGCCAGATGTCCCGGCAAGAGCAAGCTGCTATGGTTGCTGGAAGTAGGCGGCGGGGGGGCGCTGGCATCCTGGTGCAGCCACTGCACTCAATGAATGAGTGAGGACCGGTCGAATCTGACTCGAGTCGAGACGGACAGCACAGCAGGCTGATGGTGCGTTTAAGATAGATAGATTGACTTTATTGATCCCCGAAGGGATACGTTACAGCAGCTATTTACATACATCACAAAAATGTGCATTACTCAAACAAACGACACAAGGTAAGAACAAAAAAAACTGTATTTACAAATCTCTATACACACACCAACTACTACTTTAAACTAGATAGAGGAGGAGAGTCATTGTATGTTGATATGGCTGTGGGCAGGAATGATCTCCTGTAGCGGTAAATGGTAGATGGACTTGCATTTATATAGCGCCTTTCTAGTCTTCCGACCACTCAAAGCGCTTTACACTACATGTCAGCATTCACCCATTCACACACACATTCATACACTGATGGCAGAGGCTGCTAAGGTGCCAACTTTGCCCATCAGGATCTAATCTAAATACTCATTCACACACCGATGGCTATGCCTTCGGGAGCAATTTGGGGTTATGTGTCTTGCTCAAGGACACATCGACATGTGACCCGGAGCAGCCGGGGATCGAACCACCGACCTTCTGATAGGTGGACGACCTGCTCTACCCTCTGAGCCACAGCCGGTCCTTATTACAGCGGAGTTGAAGGAACCTCCCTCTGCTGTCTGACCAGTGGATCGTGGAGGGGATGTGAACTGTTGTCGATTATGCTCAGCAGTTTGTGCAACATCCTTCTCTCATCAACCAGCTCTAGGGCTCCAGGGCCGTCCCCAGCACGAAGCCAGCCTTCTTAATCAGTTTGTTCAGTTGCTTGGTGTCACTGGCTCTGATGCTGCTGCCCCAACAGATGGCTGCAAAGAGAAATGCACTTTCAACAACAGACTGGTAAAAGATATGCAACATCTTGCTGCACACATTAAAGGACAGAAGCCTCCTCAAGAAGTAAAGTCTGCTCTGTCCCTTCCTGTACACAGCCTCAGTGTTACACTGCCAGTCCAATCCAATCCAATCCTCAGTGTATGCTGGCGTGGGGGAAAGTGTAGATGGGAACTGTAGGGGACAAGGGGAAGGCACAGAGGCCTTGTTCAGACCTGGTATTAACATGCGTCCTCAGTGATCGGATCACAAGTGGACAGCTCTAAGTACGTCTGTTCACACCTGGCATTAGAATGCGTCTCCTCTGACCACTCGTGATCCGATCTCACTTCTCCCGCTCTATATGCAAATAAACACAGACATTATTTCGGTTTGCAAAGACCAAATGCATTGTTGTGTTGTTTTTAACTGCGGGAGGCAGCACTGCACTTTCCGTGCCTACTCTGCCGGAACGATACGAAGGAAAGAAGCAGAAGAAGAGGCAGGAAAAGAAATCAAAACAATACAGACCGGTCTATCCCTTGGCGTGCGCAAGACAAACTAAATCACCCAAGATATTTGACGCGCTTGTAATATATATCTATGGGCTATCCCAAATGCTCAGAAGTCGTGGACAAAACCAGCTTACGCCATTTGAGACCCGACTGAAGATGAGAAAGAGGAGGAACATAAGGAGAGCCGACAGCCTCTGCTGTGATAGCCACGAGACCCGAGAGGACATTATGTATGCCTGCAAGAAGTCAAGACTGGTGGGACAGAATCGTAATCGGGACATTCACTGATAAAGAATGGCTGGCTAATCTCCGCAAGCGACATTGCACATTTGATTTCCTACGTGGGAAACTACGACCGCTGCTCCACAAAAGAACTACACATTCCACTGGAGAAGAGGGTTGCTGTGGCTATTTGGTACCTCGCATCGGGCACAGACTTCAAAACACTGTCCCAGTTGTTTGGTATTGGCAAATCAACAGTGTCCAATTGTGTTTAGAAGGTTAGTCGTGCTATACGCACACTTCAACGCCAATACAGGGAGGTGGATGGGTCCAACAAACACAAGGCTTTCATCCAGGAGACCGCTGTTCACGTCTTGTACATTACATTTCACTTTAACTTTGCAATCAGCTGATAGTTTGTGTCCCGTGTTCATGTCCAGTCACATTTTCACTGTAAAACATAATAATTTTAAGCCCAACTATGTTGTTTTTTTCTTAAACCTAACTAAGTGGATTTGTTACCCAATCCTAATCAAGTGTTTTGGTTTAATTCACATTAATTATGTGTTTACTGCAACCATAAAGTGAGAACGTGTTGGAAATTCTGCTAATTAGCTTCAAATCATCAGGGCTTTCAAAAATCATGACAAATATAACTTTATTAAATGGCATCTCACAGTGAGACATGTCTTTACATGTTGTACTGAAACATGAAAACTGTTACATTATGAGGTTGTATCGAGTTTATTCTGCACAATATCAAGCTAAAATAAATAGCATACAGGGATACAGGCAGCTGGACCACAGACTCCAGATCAGCTCTGTTTGTTTTCCTCCGGTCTGTGAAATCTTGTAGATGCCGTTAGGAGCACCGGAGGACACCGGAGGACACCGGAGGACTCCGAGGCACATGATGTTTTTTCAGATTACCTGTCTCATGCACTCGCCATGCCACTCGTGTGTGTCTTTTCGCTTTTTAAACTACGTCTCTACAGTCACTCCCGGCGCACTTTCTATGAGCGTTTAATTTTGCCGTGGATGGGTTACAGTTAATGGAAAGTGCGGTGCACTTCATACCAGCGCACACCGACGACGTGACAAAGCCTCTGTGTTTAACGTCCTGGGAATAAGAACGGGCTGAAATATCCGTGTATTGGGATGATCAGATGAGATAAAGATGAAAAATGAAAAAGCCTTCTGTGTGTGTCCTCTTGACTTTACTCATTTGCTTGCTTTCCTCAATTCTGTTTCTCTTCTCGTGCACTGATTCGTTTAACCTGAACAGCCAATCAGAGTGATTTCTCTCACTGACAGCCGACGCCGCTTCAACATGCTGAATCCGACACGGACAGACTAGAGCAGACGGTTCAGGACACACCGAAAAAGCTACGGCGACAGACACTTACCGAAGGGCAAAACCTGTCCGACCGTTGGCTTGGTGTGTCGGCCAGAGCGCTGTGTGGAGTCCCAGCAACATTGGATGATGTAGCAGAAATTGCAATGCAATGATTGGCTGGTTAGATAAATACAGTTTTTGAATAATTCATTGTTGCAGACACTTGATACTTGATTCTTTGGGTTGATCTTTTCACACACCGATGAACTCCCTGACATTTGCTGTGAAGGTTCATGCTGGTTGGAATGAATCCGCTCTAAGAAGCTTTAATAGGAACGGACCTCTTAACCTTGACTTGGCCGTTGTCTTGTTGGTCTAGTAATCTTTTTGGAGCCAAAGCTTTGTCATTCATAGACAACAAGAGTGCTCTTCTGTCAGGCAGCATAGCTCTGAGCTTAGTGATGATACAACCTTCATGTGCCTTTGCTTAAGGCCATTAACAGAAAACAGTAGTGTTTTGGAGTGTTTAAGCCCATTAATAACAAATTATGCATACATTACTGTCAGCTATTTTTCAAAGCATAGCACAGGTTTTAGATTGAATGTGATGTTTGTACCCTCAAGGCAACCATTGGTTTCAGTTAATGTTGAAAAGGTCACCAAGACTTGAAACTTTCTCAACAGTCAGATCACAATGCCCATTTTGTCATTTTAAATATTTGTAAAAGTTGCATCACTGCAGCAAAAAAACATTTTTTAAAGGTATCACTCAAAGATAGGAAGATCAATACCACTCGCATGTCTGTAAATAAGTACAGATGCAGCCACCTAGAATTTCCCCTCCCTCCATGATGGGGCCTCCTGGGACCCTGGCTGAAAGGAGATACCCCATGATGATGCCGACTGGGACCCTGGCTGAAAGGAGATACCCCATGATGATGCCGACTGGGATCCTGGCTGAAAGGAGATACCCCATGATGATGCCGACTGGGACCCTGGCTGAAAGGAGATACCCCATGATGATGCCGACTGGGACCCTGGCTGAAAGGAGATACCCCATGATGATGCCGACTGGGATCCTGGCTGAAAGGAGATACCCCATGATGGGGCCCTCCTGGGACCCTGGCTGAAAGGAGATACCCCATGATGATGCCGACTTGTCACGCCCCTATGGCACCATATGTGGAAACCAGTTGTAATGATTTATCTGCAGTAATAGTTTTTTACGACTACGTTGTCGCGGGGATATAATAACACTCAAAGAAATACTGGACACCACCAACCTCACTATCCTCAGTAACGATGAGCCGACAAACATCCACTCTGCCAACTCCACCATGGACATACTGGACGTGGCCCTCCCATCTCAGCCACACTCCAAATCTTCCATGTGAGCCATGACATCGACAGCAACCACCTCCCCAGCGACCAACCTCACCCAGGCTTGTGACACATGCATCCCACTTCACTCCGCCACCAAACCACAGCAACAGCTCCCACCCAACATCCTGCACCTGATCAAAAGGAAAAGAAAACTACGGAGGCACTACATCGAATACAGATCACCGGATACCAAAACAGAAAAATCAGACACAAACTCACTCTGCACTCACAGCAACAATGGAAATCATTCTACAATAAACTGGACAGCGACTACAGATCCAACGCACGCAGTTGGCAGAAAATAAAAAAACATAAACATGAATGATGCACAAAAACAAAAACAACATACCGACTCTCACACATCAAGGAAAATCCACTGAAAGTAACCAAGAAAAATCAACCCTAATCAGAAACCACCTCAAGAACACTCACTCCTGTCCCTCATAAACCGGGAAAAGATCAAAAACATCCCACCAGCTACAGACCCATCAGCCTCCTCAGTCACATCAGTAAGCTGTTTGAACGCTTCATCACTGAACGCCTCACACAACACACAGACAACATGGGACTCCTGGGCATTCACCAAGCTGGCTTCTGCAAAAACAGATCAACAACATCCTCAGGCCATCAGAAGCGATCACCTGCAGTTTCACCAAAAAATAATTCACCCTGGCAATATTCTCATATTTGGTAGCGCCAGTGGTGAATATAGAATAACACAAAATAAGATGCATGGGATGCTATTACTTATTCAGTGTTGAAGTGTTAGTGTTTATTTCAAAAGACCATAATGCTTTGTAAAATAGTGAAAATAATTATTAGAAATCATAAAAATATCATTATAATTTGAATCTAACTGTAGAATTGAAGACAACACAATAACCATTTATTTTGCACAAACATGTCAGCACTCAATGTGCTCCTGAGTGCTCGATCGTGTTCTTATTTAAGAACAAATCCCAAATAAGGAAACATTGGTGAACGCCAGAATCTTCGTAAAAACGGCACAAGTGGGTTTTAAGAAGACATACTTCTTAAGAATGGTTGGTGAATGCGGCCCAATGTATTCCTGATCATCTGCAGGCAGAGCTGGTACCTCAGCAGAGAGAGCCAGAGACAGCGGCGGAGCATTGGCGGCTGCAGCAGGGACTTCAACGGCGTCGATATCAAGCTCCGGCCCCTTCGCTTCATCGTGACAAAGCATCGTATTGAAGCGTCTGAAGTGATCCCACCAGGCAGGCTTTCTCTGCATGCCACTAAATAATTTCACAATATTGTCCAGGATTGCTTGTTTGTCTTTTTGGATCCATTTTTAGCATGACCTGGTTTCTTCCTTTCTGACATCACACTCACCAGAGACGAGGTTTTAAATCACCGTGCTCTGGTCATTAACCCACACTGTGTGTGGTATATTAAAGTCATCCGACTCTTTTAGCCCACATTTAACTAAAGATGGCCTCTCTCTGTGTGATGTCTATTTATCTCTTCCACTCTCATTATGGTTCGAACTCTGCCACCCAATGAGGATCACGTCCTTTCTCGCTCTCCACTGGGAGATTAACAAGGGCATTTAAAATATATTTAATTAGTACAATCATTGGCTATTCGCCTTTAGCTCTCTCATTCTCTAGTCTGCACTCTTTTTGTTTTCAGAAAATTGAAACTTTATAGTCATGAAGAAGAGTATCCAGTCCTTTCTGACTGTCAACACAGTGGGGTAAGCTGTTATTAACCCAAATGTAGTGCAGTATTCATTTAGGATAATTCAGGCAATTGATTAGAATGACAATACACAATGAAAGATGATATTCTCTTTTCTATTTAACAGCTTTAGATGAAGAATGTTTATTTGGTGTCCAAGTGCAGTGAAGCTGCTGCTGGAACCATATTGATTCTTCTTCTTTCTTCTTACTTTTCTCCACTAAAAGTGTTCGTTCAGCCAAAAACGTCAGACAATTCCCCAAAATTGGCAGGTGGGTTGCAGATTTCACTATTCTTGCCCGTAAAATGACACTCACTGACATCAAGGTAGCTCTGTGACAACCACCTTATTGGGCCGGTTCGTCTGGGTCTGAATTTTAGTTTAGCCTTAAACGCCTCATTTTGATGTTATTTTATATGAAAATATAATGGCTTATCCTTCCAAAATGAACAATCCAAACAGTTAGAAAGAAGACAGAAGTGCACGTGAGCTCTCTGGAGGTATTTGTCCCAGTTGTCAGATGGAGTCTGCAGGCAGCAGTGAGCCATCGTGGCCTTCAGCTTTCTTGTGTTCTGTGTCTTCTTCTTTGATCTGCTGTTTAATGGCGTTGCTCTCTCTGTCTATGTTTTACTGTCCCCAGCTGTGCAGCATGTACTCAGGTAGTTTTGCAACACAAGAGTCTTTGAAATGTAAATCCCACCAGTGTGTGTGAGAGAGAGAGAGACTTTTCGAAGCTGTGGATGAAAATGTAGTTGGCAAACGGACCTAGCCAACGACTAGAAGAACTAAAACTCCACAGGGAGCCAGTTTCTTTTGGAGCCTCTCGTCTTTTGTAGAATTTCAATAAACATGTTTAATATTCATTCAGCACGATTATATCTAATCACGTTTATCCTCACAGCATGAACTTTGGGTGGAAATGGTTTTATTTTCTTATGGCGAAGAACCATATGGGGATTTTTGGCAGTATGTAAAATACGTATTTAAAGGTGCAGTAGGCAGAATGTTTCTGGCATCATTGGGCAAACATCCCATAATAACCTTTCAGCATATTGTAATTCAAGTGTTCTGAGAGAAAACTAGACTTCTGCTCCTCCTCATGTCTCTGTTTTCAGACTTTAGATAAATCTAGCCTGTGACGGGAGACTTTGACCAATCACAGGTCATTTCAGAGAGAGAGAGCGTTCCTATTGGCTGTGCTCCGGCTGGTGGGCGGTGCTTGATGTTTCCTCAACTGATCTCAACATGGCTGCCGGGTCACAAACTTTCTCATTTTACAGCTAAACAGTAACTACAAGATGATTCTGAGAACATCTGAGGAGAGAAATAGTCATTACAGTAACAGAATATTGATTCATATCTGATCAGCGCTGCCTAGTTTGACCGTTTGATCGGAGTTTGTGAGTGATTGACAGCTGATCAGAGACGGCAGACTCCAGATCAGCTCTGACTGGGTTGTTTGCCTCCGCTCTGTGAAATCTTGCAGATGCTGTTAGGAGCACCGGAGGAATTTATTTCAGATTACCTGTCTCATGCACTACTTTCAGGATATAGTTTTCTATCATATCTGCTCCATTTCTACCCACTGCTGCTTTAAGAGGTTTTTAAAAGTGCTTTAAAATTTAAAAAAGGGAACAAAGACATGCTGCTGTGTGTCATAGGATAGGATATTAATGATAATAAATATCAAAGTAAGAGTGTGACCAAGGAGCAGCAGTTATTGTCTTGTTTTCTCCTCAGAAAGCTTATTCTCTGATGTCTCTATTTATATACAGTATAGATGCTATTGGTGTGCCACGCAGGTTTTTCATCTGCTGTTCCCTTTTCTGGCCCAATAGTTGAAGTAAATAAGAATACTGAATGAATTAATTACATTTACTACAACCAACAACGTTTTGTAAATCATACACGAGATGCGTTCAAAGCCCGAGATGAACAGATTCCACTTCTCAGATGGCAAAATGGCATGGCTCTAGACATGTAATTACATGTTTGGTGACTCCAGTTGTACATTCATTCCTAATAACACCGCCCCAGACGGATCATTCACCAAGGCCCTCTCTGGATAACAAACATTAGCTGATGAACTCAAAGATATGTATATGCAGGACTGGTGGGACAACATGTCTGGTAAATGGAAGATATCCCGAAATGTCTGTTTCACAGAAACAGCATTGCTTTCAGATTTATCAATTTATGATGTGTTTACGTAACTACGTTTACTTTTGGATAGTATTCACTGATGCTATGATGAATTGTGTAACATATTTATGGCCATAGTATGGCCAAAGGGGGAATTGTTACAGCAATTTATCATATAAGTCTCATATAAGAATGAAATAACATTTGTTTTTAGCTATTGTAACCTGTAAACTAATTTTGACCTCAAAGAGAAAAAGTCGCACTTTGCATTTTGCTACTAAGGCCGTGCTCAGTCCGACCTTCATCTGTATGAATAAGGCCAGTTCAGCGGTACAGGGGGGGGGGAGGGGAGCAACACGTAGTGTCCTCATGTGGCAAGGTGCTGAGCCGGCCAACATGCACACATTCCTGGTGGATTACTTTATAACGTGATCGTTGTGACGAAATATAAAATAATTGCTGCCGTGGAAACTTTCCAGAGTTGTAGAATCCTGTCTTGTAGTGTTATAAACATTGTAGTTAGAATCCTGTCTTGTAGTGTTATAAACATTGTAAACATTGTAGTTAGAATCCTGTCATGTACTGTTATAAACATTGTAGTTAGAATCCTGTCTTGTAGTGTTATAAACATTGTAGTTAGAATCCTGTCATGTACTGTTATAAACATTGTAGTTAGAATCCTGTAATGTAGTGTTATAAACATTGTAGTTAGAATCCTGTCATGTAGTGTTATAAACATTGTAGTTATAATCCTATCATGTACTGTTATAAACATTGTAGTTAGAATCCTGTCATGTAGTGTTATAAACATTGTAGTTATGTAGCAAGAACCTTGTGCTGTCCCAGGCACAAACTATCTTGTTTCTTTAATCGCTGGAGCAGAGAAACAAAAATTCCTCTGCCAAGAAGAGGATTTAACAATTTACACCTATAGTGACTGAATAAGCATCTGGTTTTTCTCCAAAAGGGACGTGAACTCTTTTTATGGACATCAAGTGTCAATTTGGACACTTAAATGGCCACAAGGATTTTCTTTAAAAAGATAAGGATACTTTATTACGATGGGAAGACTTTCTCTACAGACTGAATCAACAAAAAGTGTTAACTCCTTTCATTCCAAACAGGATCTTCGTTAACTTCAAAGTGACCCGTTTGGTCAAACACCCCCACACACACATTCCCCCTTTCACACCTTACATTCCACCAATGGTTTATATCCCAGACCCTTTGACGACGCAGAGGTTCAGTGGACTGTGGTGGAGCAACATTGCCACCTAACGGTCATGGGAAATCATGACAGGAACTGGTCGCATTTAAAAATATTTTATTATACATTTTAATGTTACTGTTTTAAGAATAGTATTGTTATTGTTGAATGCTGTGTCGTATTGTTATCAATGATATTGCTTAACATCTGTTTTTCCTCCTTATCGAATGGTGACAGGATATACTGGGTATTATGTCTGAGATAAGTTATTGATAATAATTGCCTAAGTATTGACAAACCATCTTATAATGTTTAAATATTTAGTCAGAATGTTTTTGGTGACACAGTTGGTGATATACAAGTTAAATGTAACAATAATTCTGAGACAATAGTGGTTGAGAGGATGTCCGATATTTGCGCGTGTAAAAGTTTAACTGTAAAGAATCGATCCGAGAGAGAGAACGAGCCCCTCCCTCCAAAGTTGAGATACAAAAGGAAAGACTCGTTTTTCTCCGTCAGAAAGAAAGAGAAAGAAAGAAATTTGGAAACTTGAGAATTTGAATTTGTCTTCGCTTGTTCGTCTTCTTACGCTGTTTTCTCAGTCAAGTAACATTTAAACGTCAGCATTTTTAAAGATCTTTTGTTTATCTTGCGTGACTTAAGTTTAGAGTTGTCCGGCCGGCAATTCAAACTTCATCCGTGAAATAGATGAATTTTTGAGACCTTCAGAAGAGAATCCGACTCCAGCTTTTTGTCCTTTTCAACGAGCCGTCAGCCAACCAACTTTCGTTATCCTGACGAGAAAGTTGCAGAAAGTTGAACGCCGTGCAGTTCGTATCCCCGGGCCAGCTCCAAAGCGTCTCCTCAAACTCCATCCAAAGGGTTGGTGAAATCCAAACTGCGTGTGAGGGAACTGATTTCTGGACCCACCGGAACCGACTGCTGCGCTAAGTAAGAACTTTCCTTGGCTGGCGTTGATCAAGAGCTGTTGTCAGACAATCTGTTTGAGGTTATTAATCTCCAAATTACTAGTTATTCCGTTCATAGTACTTAGGTAAACGATTTAGTTTCATCCCTCTCTCCTCACTATTCTCCAAGAGATTTATCATATTGAACTTCATTTCATTTACTCATTCAATTGTTTTGTTATTCATATGTATTCATCACTTCATTTATTCACTCATCACGATTTTTAGTAAATAAATGTTTCACTTTATCACTATAAATCGTTGTCTGTCTGAATTTCAAAGTAGAAATTAGGTCAATAAATCCAGAATTTACACTTCAAACTTGGGATTGATTAATGATCAACACTTACTTAAAATAGTTTCCTCTTTTCCTATAAAAATTGGTGGTGCCCCGAATCAGATATTTCTTTAATATTACGAGTGCAAATACTTAATTACGTGTAGATTGGTTAATGCTACATATTATTGGTGCCGTCCGTGTGAGGCGGAATTAAATCGAATCTCTACTGCTGAAATTGACACTCAGACATTTTCCGCTAATACTGTGTAATATTGAATCTATCCCGTTGAAAGAAATAGGTTTTTATCAAACTTCACCTAACTTTAAAAAGTTAATTCCTATCTTGCTGTCTGCTTGACGATCTTTATTGCTGTTATACTTGACTTTCTGCTGGTTACTGATGTGTGTGTAAGCGTTCAAATTTCTCATTGTTTGTTACATTTGCCTGCGAATTTATGATTTGAGCTCAGCGTTTAAATTGTACAGTTGAATTTACAGCGGCCAAGCCCGTTTGTAACGCGCCGTGTTTCAAGCGCATAACTGCATTGACAGAAGAAAGTGTTACTAAAGTAGCTTGGATATTGTTGATATTGCATGCACAGGCGTATTGATACGCTTATTGATAAGGCCTTGACAGAAATCAATATCTTCCGCGAAGCCCGGTTGATCATATGGTTCTGTAGTCTGTTCCTGGGAATAGCCAGTTTATGGTTCCTTTTCACCCAGATGCCCATGTTTAGCCGGTAAGACTAGCTAACTTACCGATAAACACTGCCGTTCGGCAGGGAAGATCTAATCTGCTTGTTTAACTGTCGCTAACAGTAAAAGTGCCCTTGTGGTTTGACGCAGAGAGATTAAGTGCTTTGGTGTACTTTGCAAGTCCCGAAGAGGACGTTGTTGTGAAAGAAATCTTGCTCCAGCCGTGGAGTGAGTTTTCGGGCCGCCGTGCCTGCTCGATAAATAAGCTTCGCTAAATTTGTTTTTGTTTGCGGGGAGAACCTGCCTATTCTGTGTCTTGAGATTGACTGAGCTGGTACGAGCACCAGAAGTCTCAGTGGGCGTTGCTTGGAAACGTCACCCAGAGCTCCTCCCTTGTCTGCAAGGCCGAGCCTCTTGCTCCCCTGGTGGACAATTTTGTAACTGTGTTTTTGAAGCAAAATACTCTTTGGCTCCATCTGTTGGAAGATTTTGTAACTGTGTTTTTGAAGTAAAATACTCTTTGGCTCCATCTGTTGGAAGATTTTGTAACTGCGTTTTTGAAGTAAAATACTCTTTGGCTCCATCTGGTGGAAGATTTGGTTAACTGCGTTTTTGAAGTAAAATACTCTCTTGCTCCCCTGGTGGAAGATTTGGTTAACTGCGTTTTTTAAGTAAATTACTCTTTGGCTCCATCTGGTGGATGATTTTGTAACTGTGTTTTTGAAGTAAAATACTCTTTGGCTCTCTGGTGGACGATTTGCTTAACGAAACTTGGGAAATTGAATATTCAGACTTTCCTCTGTGTACCTAACCTACTTTGTAAATGCAAACTTATCACGAATTTCTTCTTTTCAATTAAACAATAACCATCTTTTACTAACAACTCTTAAGTAGTTAGTTAAAGTCATATTAATTCACCCTCCTGCATGCTTTCAGTTTGGAGTGTCAACACTATTTGCATTTGAGATTTAATTAGTGGCCTATATGATTACAAGACTCACATTTTATCCCCTTTTATTTACCTGTTTTACTCTCAATTTCAATTTTAATAACAAACTCCAAACCTATTTGTAATCACGATTTTGTCTCTTTCTCTGACTTGCTTTAAAGATTGCATGACTAAATCGCATTCAAATAAATGCCCATGTACTTAATATAAACAGTGCTAAGTGTGATTGCTAATTACATTTTCTGTTTAACTACTGTTCAGTGTGATTGCTTCCTAATAATCACCTGTGTTCTAATAACTAATAACCCACTCATTTACTAAGTGAACGACCAACAAAGTAAAATAACCTGTTATGTTTGCTTGCTCACAGATTTTATTAATTGATTATCTAATTAAACAACAACAATAACCATTTCTTCCTACTAACTACTTTTAAGTAGCGAGTTCAAATCCATATTGATTCACCCTCCTGCATGTTCCCACTTTGGAATGTCAACTCTATTTACATTTGAGATTTAATTACAGTCTACGTGTTTGCATATACTCACATTTTATTTTATTTTTTTACCTGTTTTACTTTCAATTTCAATCTTAATAACAAAACTCCAGGCCTACTTGTAATCACGATTTTGTCTCTTTTTCTTAACTTGCTTTAAAGATTGCATGACCTAATTGCATTAGGACACATGCCCACGTGCTTGATAAGTAGTGCTAAGTGGAATTGCTAATCACAGCATTTTTGACTACTGTTCAGTGTGATTGCTCCCTAATAATCACCTGTGTTCTAACAACCACTCATTTACTCAACATAACTGAATAACCATTTGTGTTTGCTTGCCACAGATTTTATTAAATTGATCACTCATAACAAAGAAACAATAATAACAACACATCTACGTTTTGATGATTCAGTCACAGGACAACTTGAGAGTAATAAACAACTTTTAAATAACTGCATGCAAGATTAACACACTTGTTTGTGGTATAACAAATAATTTACTTAATTAACCAGTTTCAATTAACTTTTCAGTTTATTACTTTATTTTGACATCTTGATTTCAACATTTTTAATTTTTTTTTTTAAATTTTTAAATTTTAATTTTAATTTTTTTGTTGTTGTTTGGTTTCACTTCTTTTCATCTTCCATTTGAATTGCATTTGATTTTATTTCATTTCAGCTTATTATTAATATTCTCGCTTTTCTGTTCTCTTTCTCTTAACTTAAAAGCAATTAACCAAGTTCGTTAATCAAACCACCTGCAACTATGTCCGAACCTAATCCAGCCGACAAAACCACTCCTGCCCCATCTGAAAGCTCAGAACATGGCGATATCTTGGATAATTTAGAGATTGCACTTGTGGACTTGACTGAAGATTTATTGCCTGGGTATGTTGCAGACATTCAAGGTAAAACCTCCTCAGAGGTAACAGACATAATGTCAGATCTCATCCATGAAGCCCAGTCTACCCCACTGAAAGATAAAGCACTAGCTAAAATGCTAGGCAGCATGGTTGCCACGGTAACAGCGCAGCTTAAACACACCCAAAGCTTACTTGACCTTGCAGCAGGTAAGTTGAACACGCGCGCGCAAAAGATCAAACAGCTACAAGAAGGAAACAAATCCCTTCAGAGTCAACTCGAAACTTCAAAACAAACTTTGACTCAAGCGGACACACGCATTACTGAGATAGCAACTCAACTCAGTGCCTCAGATGATGAAAAGGCAGAGTTGGAAAAACGGAATCGAGATTTGAAGCAGTCGCTTCAAACGCGAGATCGGCAACTAACCATCGTACAAGAACAACTTGACGAGGTAAGTATTGACAACAACACATCCAAAGGTCTACTTCGTACAGCATTGACAGACGTAGATGAGCTAAAATCCCGCAGCAAAATCGATGCACAACAACGGGATGCAGATCAAAGGCAGTTACGACAGATGCATCACGAACTAACAGAAGCCAAGGAGGAACTGGCTGATGCCCGCCAGCGACGGGAAGCGAAAGACGAAGAAGTAGCATCTGCTAAAAGAAATCTCCAATATTCATTGGATATAAATAGAAATCGACAATCCCTTTTCGAGGATGCTTTCCTTGAAGACAGGAAAGACTCTCATGCCCGAGAATCTCAAAGAGACGGGGCTGCGCGATTTCCTTCTGCGTACACCCCAGATCTCTTTGGAACCAACAAAACTCCAGCCACCCCAGCTAGGCTGGCTTCTCCTTCACGTCCTTCCCCACCTCAGGGTCCCCCGATTTTTCTGAGCCCCTCAGACCGAGATTTGGATAAGATTGCTCGCAACTTATCCCGCTTCGAACCCAAACCTGGTGTCCCTCAGGACACCAGAGCGTACTTGAACGACATCGACTTCTACCTGCGTAAATTTCAAAATGTCACCGTCGATGACAAAATATACCTGATCAAAGGTACCTCCAATCGCGACGTTAGCAGTTTTATCGAACGCCAGCCAAACTCAGTCAGAACTGACTATGGCCTGCTCTGCCAGGCACTGGAAAAAGAATTCTCCGACAACTTAACACTGACTGGCTTGACAGCTGCTATAACAATTAAACAAGCAAAGCTCGAACCTCCACAACAATACTATCACCGCCTTCTTAAGGCCTACTTTGGATCTCGTAACGAACCTGGGATGGAGGAAGACTTGAACTTCAAAACCCTCTTTGTCCAGAACCTCCATCACACCACGAGCTCTCAACTAGGTGTACTGGCAAACCCACTCACCTCGACCATCCAACACCTGCGTGACCTAGCCTCTCTAGGATTTGCTAAGCAAAAGCAAGCCTTAATCAAGCCGACAGAGTCCAACACCATTCTGAGTCTTGACACTAAATCCTTGCCAATGGAGCTGGAGGGAGCCTCCGGTGGTACACCACATGGTCCCTACACGCGTCCTCCACACACCTACCGGCGTGTCGAGGAACAGAAACCGTCTGGACCCCAGCGACCCAATCATAACCCTGGGTATTCAAATCGATCTTGGCCTAACCAACTCCAGGGCCGCTCCAAGTTCGATCACAATCGCCAGTATAGACCCCCACCAAACCAGTGGGAAAATCGCAAGACTTATGACGACAAAGGTAAGGATCGTTATAAGCGACCGGGTGGCTACCCACAAAACTGGCAACCTCAGAGACCACCCCATCATGACTCCCCTGAGAAACACGCACAGACAGATGGTAACAAACCAGCTTTTCAGCGGAGGAAGAACAACCCCAATGGTAAGTCTAATAAACCCAGTCTTTCCAGAGAAGACCTGGAAGCACTAAAGCGTCTTCTCCATGACATTTGCAAAGAGGATGGTAAGAAAGCTGATCTTTTCACCGTCAATTCAACGGTGCCCAAAACCACTCCTCAAAGCAACCGCCCCGACCCATCCAAGGAAGTGGCCGGAGAGCTATGTCTGGGTCCCCGTGAATCAGGGCCTGCTCCCCCGCAAAACCAGAACCCTACTCCCCCAGGGACTGGATGTCCTGAGTCAAAACAGGGGGGTGACAAGTCTGTCCCCCCCAGCGCAGTCTTGCTAGTTCAACTAGACCCAAAGGACAAAGCCCCTGCTGACGACGACTCAATCATTCAGGGTGAACCGCCTTTCCAGCAATTCTTGTGCGATCTCGAAGAAAAGGGAGTTGCTCGGAAATTCTATCTATCTACAACTCTTGAAAACGTGCTTGATCATGAAGCACTCCTTGACACGGCTGCAGACATCACCTTGATGTCATCTGAGCTTTTCAACCGGTTGCAAGCTATAGCGCGCCGGTCAAACAAAGACTTGAAACTCCAGAAATGCTCCCTACACGTTCAACCGTATGCCCCGTTAGGTACCACGTTGACGTCAGTGTCACTGGTACAACTAACCATCGGGCCAATGCGTGTAATCCACCCTGTATATGTTTCGCCTCTTAATGCCATTCCGCTTCTCATCGGCAAAGACTTGCTTAACCGATTCGAACCACTGATCGATTTCAAACGCGCAAAGATCTGGGCACAGGTCCGCCAACCTCTGCCTATCTCTCTTTCCCCAAGTGCTGGAGCGCAATGCTGCGTCCTGGGAACCGCAGAGACCGAAACTCCAGCTCAGAATGTTTCCCCTGAACCAAACGTCATCACGCCACAGGCCACCTCATGGCCCCCAGGAGAACTTCTGGCCCAAAGAGAGATTTTCTTGTGCGCACTGAACGCCCCTGTCGACCAAGACCAATACTGTCCGCAGATAGTAAACGGTGTCAAACTGGAAGACACCACGGTAAACGATGTGGTGCTGGCCCTCTGGGCCGACAAGTCTGCCATCAGCCGAAGGCTGTACAACTCTTTATCACGATCCGATCCTAATCTCCATCTTGTGAAGAAATCCTCCCGCTTTCCCTTGGATTCCATGCCACGAACCACACTCACAGCTGAAGGTGTCTGTGCGTTAAAGTTGCAATGGAATCAGAGAGAATTAATTCACCTCTTCTCGGTCGTTCCTGACCTCCCGCACTCCGCCTACATCGGTGGGGATACTCTGATCAGACTAGGCGTCCAGGTGGACACCATCAATAACGTCTTGTGGTCACTCACGAGTGCCCAGGATAACACTAACTACCTCGACCCTGACAACGCAAAGTCAGGACAAACAATACCTGAAGTCTGTCAGGTCGCCAACGAGCACCCAGTGACGGTGCCGCCAAACACTAACAACGTGCCTATGCGCATGTACATACAACCTGGTCAACGCCTTGACCATTCCCGGGCGTTTTTCCAACCTTCGCCTCTCTTCTTTGACCTCGGCCTCTCCTTGGAAGCCACTCCCCTGGTGGATATCAGCTCTAGGTCAACCTACCTGTTGGTACAGAATGACACTTCGAGTAGCATACTGATTCCAAAATCCACTTCATTGGGCTGGCTCGTCAGCACTAACTTTCATGACTTTGAATTAAGAATCCCTGTGATTGGGCGCATTCCCCCTCCATTGCTTCCCGATTGCCCTGAGGCACAGGTGTTGTACACCAAGCCGTCAGGGGCCATCGCCATCTTTCCTGCCTTGACACTTACCGACGACTCCGTCGGCCGTGTCGATCTCACTGACGACGTTCAGATGGTTTTTCAATCAGTCGATGTCCTGGCTGTCGCTTCCACATCGGAGCGTTCTTCTGGGCCCCTTCTGCGAGACACCCAAAGGGGTTCCGCAGAGACGCCGCCCGTACCTAAGGTCGAGTCATGCTCAGACTTCGCAACACAGGTAGAACAGGTGTTGGCAACAGCCGATGCCCTGCACTGTGAGGAGGAACGCGGAAAGCTCCGTGACATCCTTTTCAAGTACCGAACATCCTTTGCCACGGATTCACTTGACTGCGGGTTGACTGAAATTCATTCGGTTCGGATTCCCACTCCTCCAAACGCACCTCCGACCTTTGTGCGGCAATATAAGGTACCACTGGCGTCCTATGAACCCATCCAGGAAATCATAGACGACCTGTTGGATAAGGGAATCATTCGGCCCTGTAACAGTACCTACTCAGCACCAGTCTGGCCGGTATTGAAACCAAATGGAAAGTGGCGACTGACCATCGACTACCGTAAACTCAACCAACAAGTTCCTTTATCCAGATGGCCAATGACACAACTGGGACAGGAACTCCCCAAGGTCAGAGATGCCAAATACTTCTCCTCCATGGATGTGGCATCTGGGTTTTGGACCATCCCGGTCGAAGCCAAAGACCAACATAAACTTGCCTTCACCTTCGCCCGCCGTCAGTACACTTTCACTAGGTGTCCTTTCGGTTACTCTAACTCACCTGCTGAGTTCAACATCTTCTTGAACAAGGCGTGCCCCGACGCTAGCAGTCGCGGTACCCTTATCTACGTCGACGACATCTTGATGCGGAGCCGAACACTGGACGACCACCTGCAGGAGATCAATCACGTACTCGGGCAACTTACGGCTGCCGGTGCAAAAATCTCTCTCTCCAAATGTCAATGGTGTAAAACCAAAGTTGACTACGTCGGCCTCCTGGTCGGGTCCGACGGGGTGGAGCCTCAGGTGAGCCGTGTTCAAGGCGTCATGAACATCTGTGCACCAACAAACATCTCTGAACTTCGCAGCTTCTTGGGAGTCTGCAACTACTCCCGTCAATTCATTGAAAACTATGCAGACTTGGCTAAGCCACTAACAGAACTCCTCAAGAAAGACGCACCTTTTGTCTGGGACCACCCACAAGAAAAAGCCATGCAGGCTCTCAAAGGCATGCTCTGTGCAGCTCCTTGCTTAGCCTATCCCGATTGTCACAAAGAGTTCCACTTGGAGGTGGGATTCTCTGATCATTGCCTGAGCGCTGGCCTGTACCAGGTACACGACTCTGACAAACGTGTTGTGGCCTACGCCAGCAAAACCATGCTGGCTCCTGAACTCAAGTACACCGACTGCGAAAAGTCACTCTTGGCCACGGTGTGGGCCGTCAAACACTTCTCTAACTATCTCGGTGGTCAGAAAGTGATCGTCGAAACCCAACACCAGCCAGTAACTTTCCTAAACAGTCAACGGATCAGAGATGGTGTGGTGACCAATGCTCGGGTCGCTTCTTGGCTAATGGCACTGCAGAGTTTCGATGTGGAAGTGCGCTACGCACAAAACCGTAGACTTCCTTTAGGGATGGAGCTTGCAGCCTGCCAACGATGCTCAAATGACACTCTTTCAGGTGCCACTCTGGCCTCCGTTCCTCAACCTACTGAACCCTCACGTCACCACTACTTTGATGACAACGTCTGCAAAGACATGGTCACTGCATATGTGGATGGGTGTTCTTTCCACCACGAGACTCAAGTCCGCGCTGGTGTGGGCGTGATATGGGTTCATGACTCTCCATACAAACCCAAACGGTTTCAATTGGGACCCAAGTCCTCCCAATACGCCGAAATCGCTGGCATCTTGATCACCCTCGAACTGGCCGTGGCAAAAGATGTCACTACGCTGGTGATCTGCACCGACTCCAACTACGCGCGTCTCAGTTTCTCCTGCCACCTCAATAGCTGGAAACTTAACGGCTTCACAACTTCCAACAGGAAACCTGTCACACACAAGGAACTGTTCCTGGCATGCGACCACTTAGTGAACACACATGACATGCAGGTCTATTGGAAAAAGGTCAGGGGCCACTCTCGCGTCCCCGGCCAGGACAAACGACTCAATGACCTGGCTGACATTTTGGCCAAACAAGGAGCCCTCCAGGCTACGCTCTGGACATTCAACCCGGTTTCTCTACCAGATCCCGAATCTTGCCCCGACCCTCCCGCCCCTGCGGTCTGTGCGGTCACTCGTTCTCATGCGAAGGCGGACCCTCTGCCGGACCCTATTGCACCGGCTGCCGCCTCTATCGCTCCTGCTTTCTCAGACTCGGACCTGGTCTCGCTTCAGACTTTGGACCCTGCGGTCCACGCCATGGTCCTCTATCTCTCTGATCCCTTGTCAAATGCCTTCTCCGATGCTGACTTCGAGTCTATTCCTGACTTGCGCTTCCTGTTCAAGTGGCGCACTGCCCTGCGGGTGAATAAGGGCCTTTTGGTCCATGTTTCCGACGACCTCACTTCACCTGCTTTCGTGGTGCCTCGGAACCACAGGGGGGTGATGCTGATGTACGCCCATGATTCACCCTGCGCAGGCCACAGAGGCGTCAAAGCAACACTCAATACACTGAAACAGGTTGCTTACTGGCCACACATGCGGAAAGACGTGGCAGACTACATCAAAGGCTGCTTAGTCTGTTGTCAGTTCCAACCATCAAATCCTCTGCACAGGGCTCCCCTGCAGCGAAGAGGAATCTCTTTCCCCTGGTCAAACCTCCAAATTGACTGGGTAGGACCACTGACCAGATCAGCCAGAGGCAACAAATACTTCCTCACTGTCACTTGCGCATTCACCAAATGGTTGGAGTGTCTACCAGCGGCAAATGACACAGCTCAGACGACCGCGATTCTGTTGATGAATCACATCTTTTCACGGTTCGGTCTGCCCAGTCGCGTTGACTCTGACAGAGGAACGCATTTCACTGCCGATGTCATGCACTATCTCTGGCAAGTGTTAGGTGTGAAGGCCAACTTCCACATCAGCTACCACCCTCAATCTTCTGGTCAAGTGGAGCGCGCCAACCGAACGGTAGTCAACATCCTAAAAAAGTACGTGGCATCAAACCACAGAGACTGGGATGTAAAACTACCCCTGGTCTTGATGGCCATCAGAGCAACTCCGCACGAAGCAACCGGGTTCTCCCCCTTTGAAATGATGACGGGCAGACAAATGACTCTCCCACTTCACCTGCTTTACCAACCAGGTGAAGCCAGTGTCGCTACCGCATATACCACACATCAGTATATGACGGACTTGAACAAGCATCTCAAGGCCACCTTCGCCTTCACCCAGAAACATCTGGAGAAGAGCGCGGAGGGACGTAAGGCCTACTACGACCAAAAAGCGTCCCACGATGAACTCCAAGTGGGGGACAAGGTTTGGTACTACATCTTTGGTCCACCAACTGGAAACGCCAGTTCAAACACGGGAAGACTTGCCCGTAAGTTCCTTCCCCGCTGGTCAGGCCCCCATGTGATCATGGAAAAACTCTCTCCTGTCGTGTACCAGATCAAAATCAGTCATGGCCAAAGAGAGCCAGTCTGCAGGTGGGTACACCGCAACCAGATCAAACCACACAAAAACCTCATGGAACGTGTCCTGGACGTCCGCGTCCCAGACGTCCGCGTTTCAGACAGGTCATAAACCACAGAAACTTAGAGCACCTTAAAGTGCCAAATGCTAGAGTTAATAACTCTAGTACTAGTAGTGTAACCAAAAGTGTATTGTATCAAAATCATGTAAGAATCAGGCACCTTGTCTCCAGTCAAGTCCACCTTTGTAAACTGACCCCTGGATAAACCACTCAAACCACTTGGTTACAAGTGGGGGTTATCCAAGAAATTACAAATACCAAAACATATAGAAACCATGTATCGCCAAAAGACAACCCTTCTAATCATATCTGTTCTCCCCGTCAGGATGATTTGGCTGGCCTCCCTTGTGATCCTCGGACTGATAGCCGCCCCGGTGAACACTGAAGTCATTGAATCAGGACCAAGCTCCGGGATTGTTCTGAAGGAACAACCGGGACTCCTGATCACCGATTGCCGCCTGCACACACGGAAAGTGTTTGTCAGGTTTGACCCCGAAGTCGTATGCAGAAGGAATGTTCCCACTTCAGCTAAGTTAACTTCTTGGGCCGGCACACGCTGGAACAAGGAGGTTATAACACATGCCGAGGTGGATATCACACACATGTTAGAACAGCTTCAAAAATTCACCATCACCCGGGCAGAATTGAGCGGTACACAGAAGAGAGAGAAACGGTTCATTGGGGGTCTGCTTGTTGCAGCCTCTGTTGTCGGTTCTCTTTTCAGTTTAGGTTTGTCCTCTGTCAATGCTGTCAATGTGAACGCTATCAAACGTCATGTAGGTGAGCTACAGGCTGAAATCCCTGTCATCCAAGAACAGATGGAAAGACAGCAAAAACAATTAGAAACTCTCGGTAAAACCCTACAGGGCACGGTCTTAGTTCTTAATACCCACGGTGAAACACTACTCAAAACCGTAAGCGCAGTAGACACTCTACTCTCGGTCTTGTCGGTTGATTATGCACACACCCAATTAGTAACCATGCTAATGTCAGATATGATCCGCGACATTGGATCCTCCGTCGACAGCCTAGCTATAGGAAGAATTCCCCCATACCTGGTTCCACTTTCATTGGTCCAGGATCTCTTGGCTACTGCCACAAGAGAACTAGTTACACCCCTACAAGCCCATTTGGCTTACACCCTTGGTAGCGCCGTACCAATTTATGTCGATCCTGAAGCCAGAGAGGTGGCCTTTATTCTTAATCTTCCAGTGGTCACCACTGAAAACATTTACCGGCTGAAAGATGTGGTGAACGTTGGATCTTGGCAGGGTGAGACTCACGTTAAAGTGAACACCCCACAGGTGGTGGCTTATCATGACAGTAACCCTGAACTTTATTTAGCCCCAAATTTACGCATGTGCACCCCCACTAAAGACATCCACTACCTTTGTCCTAGTAAACCTTTTGTACGTGACAACACAGGAGGCATTTGTGGTCTCAAACCCATGAGTAAAGACTCCAAATGCCCCATTACTGCCACACCTCGGTATCAAGTCACCACAACTCAAGCCGAAATAGTGGGAAACCGCTGGTTGATTAATACTCCATCCAAGGTCGCCACTCTGACTTACGATCGACACGACACCTCTACGCGCATTGAATTACCTGACCACACCTTGTGGATCGATGTGCCAGAAGGTGCCATTTTTCATGTAGATGACTTGGCCCTATATCACTTACATCCCGATCAGTATGACGGTGATATAGAGGTATCTGACTTTTACATCAAACACACCTTACAGTTAGATTCGTATATAATAACCCAAGTTCAATATGAAGGAACCCAAACTATCGACGTAGGCCCTGTTGATCAAGTACTGAAAGAAATCGCCTCAACAACCAAAAACCCAATTCAACCAATAACGTATGCTTGGTCGACACCAGACACAGTGTTGGCTGCTATTGTATGTTTGGGATATTTTCTGACTTTCGGAATGACCTATCTCCTCGTTAAACAGAACAAAGCCCTGCAGCGTCAGATAGGTAAATGTAAAGACAAGCTGAACAAAAAAGTAAGATACAAAAATCCCAATGCCGCTCTCAGTACCGTGGTGGAATTGGAAGAAGAGACCTCTTCCACCGCGGGTAATGTATTCCACGCTCCCGCCATCTTAGAACTGGTGTACGATTAAAGGTAGCCCTTATAATCAATTAATGGAGTATTTTGTATGCCCTTTTTCTTATTATAGCTACATGGTTATCTAGAAGTTAGATGTATACCCCTTGTACTAACCTACTAATCTAAATGCTCCTTGACAAGGATTATCCCCACATAGACCTAAACTTTGCCAAAAATAGATATTAACCCTCGTATAGGACAACTAACCATTCAGTAATTATCACTAGTTTGTTGAGACAACAGCTCTGATCAGAAAGGATGTTCTACCATCTCCTGTCTTCTGTCTGTCACCACCCTTGGTTCAACGGATCCAACTCCCTGGACAGCACCTTTCTTGTTTCCACGGTTCGAAACTCTCTGGATCGTGAGTATCGAACCGAGTGGGGGATATGTAGCAAGAACCTTGTGCTGTCCCAGGCACAAACTATCTTGTTTCTTTAATCGCTGGAGCAGAGAAACAAAAATTCCTCTGCCAAGAAGAGGATTTAACAATTTACACCTATAGTGACTGAATAAGCATCTGGTTTTTCTCCAAAAGGGACGTGAACTCTTTTTATGGACATCAAGTGTCAATTTGGACACTTAAATGGCCACAAGGATTTTCTTTAAAAAGATAAGGATACTTTATTACGATGGGAAGACTTTCTCTACAGACTGAATCAACAAAAAGTGTTAACTCCTTTCATTCCAAACAGGATCTTCGTTAACTTCAAAGTGACCCGTTTGGTCAAACACCCCCACACACACATTCCCCCTTTCACACCTTACATTCCACCAATGGTTTATATCCCAGACCCTTTGACGACGCAGAGGTTCAGTGGACTGTGGTGGAGCAACATTGCCACCTAACGGTCATGGGAAATCATGACAGGAACTGGTCGCATTTAAAAATATTTTATTATACATTTTAATGTTACTGTTTTAAGAATAGTATTGTTATTGTTGAATGCTGTGTCGTATTGTTATCAATGATATTGCTTAACATCTGTTTTTCCTCCTTATCGAATGGTGACAGGATATACTGGGTATTATGTCTGAGATAAGTTATTGATAATAATTGCCTAAGTATTGACAAACCATCTTATAATGTTTAAATATTTAGTCAGAATGTTTTTGGTGACACAGTTGGTGATATACAAGTTAAATGTAACAATAATTCTGAGACAATAGTGGTTGAGAGGATGTCCGATATTTGCGCGTGTAAAAGTTTAACTGTAAAGAATCGATCCGAGAGAGAGAACGAGCCCCTCCCTCCAAAGTTGAGATACAAAAGGAAAGACTCGTTTTTCTCCGTCAGAAAGAAAGAGAAAGAAAGAAATTTGGAAACTTGAGAATTTGAATTTGTCTTCGCTTGTTCGTCTTCTTACGCTGTTTTCTCAGTCAAGTAACATTTAAACGTCAGCATTTTTAAAGATCTTTTGTTTATCTTGCGTGACTTAAGTTTAGAGTTGTCCGGCCGGCAATTCAAACTTCATCCGTGAAATAGATGAATTTTTGAGACCTTCAGAAGAGAATCCGACTCCAGCTTTTTGTCCTTTTCAACGAGCCGTCAGCCAACCAACTTTCGTTATCCTGACGAGAAAGTTGCAGAAAGTTGAACGCCGTGCAGTTCGTATCCCCGGGCCAGCTCCAAAGCGTCTCCTCAAACTCCATCCAAAGGGTTGGTGAAATCCAAACTGCGTGTGAGGGAACTGATTTCTGGACCCACCGGAACCGACTGCTGCGCTAAGTAAGAACTTTCCTTGGCTGGCGTTGATCAAGAGCTGTTGTCAGACAATCTGTTTGAGGTTATTAATCTCCAAATTACTAGTTATTCCGTTCATAGTACTTAGGTAAACGATTTAGTTTCATCCCTCTCTCCTCACTATTCTCCAAGAGATTTATCATATTGAACTTCATTTCATTTACTCATTCAATTGTTTTGTTATTCATATGTATTCATCACTTCATTTATTCACTCATCACGATTTTTAGTAAATAAATGTTTCACTTTATCACTATAAATCGTTGTCTGTCTGAATTTCAAAGTAGAAATTAGGTCAATAAATCCAGAATTTACACTTCAAACTTGGGATTGATTAATGATCAACACTTACTTAAAATAGTTTCCTCTTTTCCTATAAAAATTGGTGGTGCCCCGAATCAGATATTTCTTTAATATTACGAGTGCAAATACTTAATTACGTGTAGATTGGTTAATGCTACAGTTATAATCCTATCATGTACTGTTATAAACATTGTAGTTAGAATCCTGTCTTGTAGTGTTATAAACATTGTAAACATTGTAGTTAGAATCCTGTCTTGTACTGTTATAAACATTGTAGTTAGAATCCTGTCTTTTACTGTTATAAACATTGTGGTTAGAATCCTGTCTTGTACTGTTATAAACATTGTAAACATTGTAGTTAGAATCCTGTCTTGTAGTGTTATAAACATTGTAAACATTGTAGTTAGAATCCTGTCTTGTAGTGTTATAAACATTGTAAACATTGTAGTTAGAATCCTGTCTTGTACTGTTATACACATTGTAGTTAGAATCCTGTCTTGTAGTGTTATAAACATTGTAGTTAGAATCCTGTCTTGTACTGTTATAAACATTGTAAACATTGTAGTTAGAATCCTGTCTTGTAGTGTTATAAACATTGTAGTTAGAATCCTGTCTTGTACTGTTATACACATTGTAGTTAGAATCCTGTAATGTAGTGTTATAAACATTGTAGTTAGAATCCTGTCTTGTAGTGTTATAAACATTGTAGTTAGAATCCTGTCTTGTACTGTTATAAACATTGTAGTTAGAATCCTGTAATGTAGTGTTATAAACATTGTAGTTAGAATCCTGTCATGTAGTGTTATAAACATTGTAGTTATAATCCTATCATGTACTGTTATAAACATTGTAGTTAGAATCCTGTCTTGTAGTGTTATAAACATTGTAAACATTGTAGTTAGAATCCTGTCTTGTACTGTTATAAACATTGTAGTTAGAATCCTGTCTTTTACTGTTATAAACATTGTGGTTAGAATCCTGTCTTGTACTGTTATAAACATTGTAAACATTGTAGTTAGAATCCTGTCTTGTAGTGTTATAAACATTGTAAACATTGTAGTTAGAATCCTGTCTTGTAGTGTTATAAACATTGTAAACATTGTAGTTAGAATCCTGTCTTGTACTGTTATACACATTGTAGTTAGAATCCTGTCTTGTAGTGTTATAAACATTGTAGTTAGAATCCTGTCTTGTACTGTTATAAACATTGTAAACATTGTAGTTAGAATCCTGTCTTGTAGTGTTATAAACATTGTAGTTAGAATCCTGTCTTGTACTGTTATAAACATTGTAGTGTCAGTCCTGTAGCAGACTACGAGTTGTCCAGGTTGTGCACCAGATAAGTGCAGGGTTTGTTTGTGAAGAAAAGATGAGGTGACCAAAGGAGGATAAAAACAGCATCAACAACATTATATTGTACATCCACCAAATGTATCCTCAGAGGCAAAGGTAACAGAATAAAAAGGTTCTTGCTTTGCTGGGCCATTTATCACTTCTGGTCAGCACTGCTACCAGGAAATGTAGAGCTGAGCTCCCTCGTGTTCACTGTGATTCTGTTTGAATCGATGGAAACCGAATTGTTTTAAGTTTGTAGGTGAATGGATGTCGGTGGAGCCAACAAGTTTCTTCAATGTGACAACAGTGAATTACTAGCTACATACTTGTTAGTGACTTAATATTGATCATTTTTCTTTTCTTTTCTATTTGTTTTCTTTTTTCTCCTTTCTTTTCAGCCTCATAAAGAGGTAGCTATTGGCAGGTGTATGCAGAGTCACAGCTCTTTGAACGCCTGCTTGTGATTTGTTGTAATATTACAGTCACACTGAGGAGCTAATAATAAGCACGGTGATGATGCTCATTGTCTTTCCTCTCCAATGAGCCTGTTGTTTACTGTTTGGACAGCATTATGTTCCTCGGCTTGTTTGTGGGTTGGCGTAATTTTCTACATCCTGCAGAGATAAAGGCTGTGACAACTCAATAGCTATGCTTGTTCCTGCTTTTGCTTTACAAATGAGCGGTCACAGAAATTCTATAAGACATATTTTATGTAAAGGAGATTTCAATGAACACAGCCAAGCTTGGGTTTAATGCTAAATGCTGCACTTTTCAAAGGAGTAGCTGGACATTTTATTTAAAAGATGAAGCACTGACACTGCAAGGATAAGTTCATGGTTCAGTCCCTCTGGGGTCATCCATACTCAGATGCTAGTTACATAATATTATTTAATAAATGGGTATTTTTAACACACACTAACACACACAGCTCTGTTGCTCTCTAATTTTAAAGCACTTTAATTTATTGTATAACTGAAAACACACACACACACACACACACACACACACACACACACACACACACATTGCTGTTATCTTCCCCCTTTGTGGTACAAAGTAAACTTAAGGAAGCTGGGGAGTGGACATGATTAGCCGGTGGGCAGACGGACCTGTTAGCATCAATAAAACTAATTGTAAAACTAATGATTTTCTCTACAAATGCACTTCAAAGTGTTTGCTGCTAATCCAGAAGGTTGGCAGGTGAGATAAGGAATAATGAGCTGAGATTTAAGGTTATCTATCCGTGCTGATTTGTGAGGAAGTGGTAATTATTATTTGTCTGTGATTTATTGTTTGTGGTGTGCTGATGTTGCCTGTCCTTTGAGGGCTGGAATTTTGGAGCTTTTCTGGTGACAATCTCAGAGGAAGTTTGTACTTTTTTGAAGGAAAATCCAAACTTAGTAAAGAATTTAAGAGCAATTTAAAGGGTTGACACTTCACCATCAACACCGGTAACATACCACATACACAGTTTCATTCACGTTACCAGGTTTCAAAACACAGGGAAGCTACGGTGAGCTCGGCTCCCCAGAAAGCTGCGTTTGAGAAATGTAGGAGGAGTTCTAAAACATTGTACATTTTGGACCCACTGATTTTTTCCCTGTATATTTTTGTTCCTGAAATAAAGACAAGCTAATAGCGAAGCACTTTGTGTCTAATAAACACAATGCTGTCTTCTCCTGCTGAGTGCACTGCACGTTGCACACCGTACGTTGTCTTCGAGCCTGCTGTATGATGGCTGTTGTGTTTTGCTCTTGGAAAAGTTATCTTGCTGTGTTTTCAGTAAGACCAATATTTAAGGCTGTGGCTCTTCATAATTATCATGGGATGTATCCTCGGTAACGCAAACCAGAACACATTGAAAGGAGAAAAGCTCCAGAGGAAAGTGATGCTAAATGCTCCAAAATCACAGATATGTTCACAAGCAGAAGGACATAGTTAGTGTTTAAAGCACAGCGTAGTGTGTCAGCACATCATGGAATCACAACATCCCTTCCTGAGTTGATTCTGTGTTTTAGGAAACTAATAAATGACATTAGCACAACACAAGGAATAATATTGAATGAAGACCTGTGTACTCTTTAGCTCACAGCTACAGAGCTCCAGGTGATCAACACAAGTTCAATGATATATATTAATATTTATTCCTGTAGCCATAATAATGGAAGAGCAATTGGCTAACTCTTGAAGCTGATGACACTTGGCTGTCTTTAACAATTGCAGTTGTTTTTTAAATATTTTTTGTGTGTAATAATAAAACTAGGCCTACTACTTGTTATGTCCATCTTTTATATTAAAGGTGTCCGTATCCAGAGCTGCTACAAGCTTTACTCCTGGTAAAGGTGAGGGTGCAACTAGTTTTCTCATTTCTGCCGCTTTGAATCTAATCCAATAAACGGGCTATAAAACGCACCCGGACCACGGACGTATTATTGAGAAGCCCTTTGGGTAGCTCTACTCCTTCACTCTCTGGACTGAGGGCAGACTGGTATTAATTACATTTTCAATTCAATTTAATTCAATTTATTTTTATATAGCGTCAAATCATAACAGAAGTTATCTCGAGACGCTTTTTATATGGAGCAGGTCTAGACCTTGCTCTATAGTTCTGAGTATTACATGTGGTTAGCCAGCTCTGTAACCTCTTCACATTCTGTTGATAATGTTAGTTCATTCTATGAACGTTTTAAACCAACATTCTGGCCATATCTTACACATTGCACCTTGAGTCTAATTATGTTTTTTTCTGAATGACACAGTGGAGAAACTAAGGTTTCTTCGGTTGGAGCCCGATGAATTCACGTCCTGCCAGGACATAAGATCCACCCAACCACACTGATCTTGACCGGTTAGATGCCGCAGCTGACCTACTTCTTCATAACCTTGTAGTAGGGCCAACCCAGGTAGTACGCAGCTGAACTGGGTAGATCCATGGTCTAACCCTGCAGGAGTCAGAAAGACAACAGTCGAAACCCTGAACACCACTTTCCTCGGGTCATCAGGGAGCACAGGAACATGTAGGAGTAACACCTCACCCTTTTCATTAGTCCTGTGTTGTTCCAGCGAGCACAGACCCTGAAACGGAGCCCGACATGTCTAAGAGATAGAACTGTATGAATGGACAAGATGTCGACCACAACGCTGCCCTACATATGTCATCGACACTCACCCCACCGAACAAGGCCGCAGGAGGAGAGTCTCTTCTCGCACTCACAAAGCCACACCATCTCCAAAGCACACAAACAGTTGTTCAGTGTGCCTGATGGTAACGTGTGTTCAACACAACATGCCAATGCATGAACTGGGTAAAGCAGACGTAACTTTGACTCCCTGCATGGGCTAGAAGACAGAAAGCATCCTGTTGTATAACCCTCCACCGTAAAAAACGCCTTAAGTTCTTGGAGCCAAAGGAAGGGTTTGGTCTGAGAGTCGGCCCGCTGCGGTCCACGCAGTGTTGGATCCCTCTCTCGCTGCCTGGATGGTCTGCACAACCTGCACAGACAGTCCAGCCTCCTCAGCCTGTCCCTCTCAGGAGCCAAGCCTGGATCTGTCTCCGGAGACAAAGCCCCCCAGAACTGAGGGATGATCCCGAAAAGGCATAACGCAACCGTAGGAGGTCACTTGTCTCAGCAGTTTTCCCTGCAACAGGTGTTGTGGGGAACATTCTCTGGACTTGGCGATGACGATGAGACGAGCTTCGAGATAAACGAAGACCCTTCTGCCTCGGTGGTGCAGAGGCTGAAGTGTCCACATATCATCACCAGCCTGCCAGTAAATAAGTTATTCAAAGTGAGGTGTGCTTTCTGACAACATCACGCTCATATAGCGTTCGTGAATGGACACAGCGCTATGCCACTTATTGTGGATATTTACTGACTCAAAAAAGTGGTTTTAGAGTTAAGTTCCCCTAATGTGATAAAGATTGTTAAATTATGCATGTTTGATACCACAGATATATTATTGTTTGAAGCCTTTTTCATAGATGCTATTATAAAGCATGCAAGATAATGACACCCCAAGGGCAACTACACTACAAACACAGTGTACAGACAATAAACAGTTCCTTTAGTTGAATTAAAGTCTGTTTCATCATGGGAACGTTTCAGGTGTACATTTAGACGATGTGTATCTGTCACTATACGTACACTATGTGTACAGCTCCAAACGTTTTCTTCAAAGTTGTGTGAATTAAAACAATATATGAGCCGAAAAGATCTCTAAGTAGCTCCCACAAGACACACTGAAGCAGCAGATTCCATTTTTCATGTGAATGCAGAATAAACCTTTGATAAATCTGATTGTTAGCAGTAAAGTACAGCGAGGTAGATAGTGGTTCATATCGGCACGCTGCAGCTGTGGCTGTTTACTAGAGCGGTGTGAACGGCCGGGTCGAGACATCACGCTGCAAAACGCAAAGTATCTTCAAATATAGAAGACTCCAAACTTTTAGCTGGAGTCAGGAGAGGAAGTGATTTCATTTAACACGGCAGTGGACAAATATAAAAAAAACAAAACAAACTCTGTTTATATGTTAAAACAACTTCCATTCACACCACACCAGCATCTCCAGGTGATGTTTTAAAAGGTGAAATGTTTTTGTTTCTCTTGTGAAACTGCAGATAAAACTTTAATTTTCACACAAAAAAGTGACATCTACAAACAAGCGTACAAACAGACAGTACATGCTGCCTTTTAACCAATGCACCAACACTACACTACAGGCATTTAGACTGATCAGAGCAGGACAAGCACATCGTTAATGTTAATTACACCTGTGAGAGAGACTGCACCTTATGCACCACCAGGTCAGAATGAGGTTTAAGGTTCAAAGGTTAGTTTAGGTGTTTATTTTACAGTGAAAGGGTCACGAACTTTCCAACAAGTCCTCCAAATTAAGAGAGAAAATACAAAGTTAGTCAATGTCCTCCAGGACTAGGGCTGCCACAATATCAGATTTTCACTACACGATTATCGTGGCCAAAAGAATTCAATGTCATCGATATTATCACCTTATCTATAGAACATTTGAAAGACTAAATAATAATAATGCTGTCAGTCTTCATCTTTGTTTACTGAGTTTACTGTGTCAGCTCACTGACGTCACCATCCTGCCTCCATTACATATATATATATATATATTGTCCAAAATGACATCCGTGCACTGAAACAGTAAACTTCACTGGGAATTAAATAATTATAAATAACTATAAATAAAAAATGTCCACTGAAAAGTCAGGCTCAGATAAGAAGAGAGAATGATCGACCTTCTCCTGACCTCTGGTGTCACTGGGTCATGTGTGGTAGTTTGTTTACATACTTTGACCTCAGCTTTGACCTCAAGTAGCTCTGTAGCCGTTTTTCAATGTGATGCTGGTCCATTTTTGCATGAATAGGCTCCTCGACATCAGATTGACATCCAGGAACCTGATTGATTGTAATGTGAGGCGTGAGTATAGCGCAATTATCACCTACTACGAATATTAGGGATGAAAATGAATGACTCGGAATACTTGAATGTCATTTAATGGACACTTTGAAAAGAGAAAGAGAAACATGGAGGACACCCGGGAGCTTTCATTGATGACACATTTAACTCAATGCAAACACACACATACAAATACACTGCAAAACATATTCTGCCATTAAATATATCAGTTGGATATGTCATCAGAGACATTAATAAACATTTAGTTAAAGAAATAAATGTTAAATTTGATCTCCGGTCAGCTACACAGCATCAGTGTGAACCTCAGACTAAATGCTGTCTTTCTTCTATTACAATACAGTAAACTGACCAGGATTATATGGACCACAGGTGAACTGGATTCTGGGTAGCATTTCCCCTTTGGGGACTTCAGTGCTGTGAATCACATTTTAATGAATACTTTTGTCTTTTATTTCCATAAAGAAACGATGCATTCTGCTGTTGTTGTTTTCACATCTCTGCTCTGTTGAATAGTTTTCCCTGAAGAGCCGTGAATCTGTGGCTCCCTGCAGAGTTTGACTTTTGGAAAGCTCTCGCCCTGATCGGCCGTATACGGTTGAACCTCTTCCAATGTGCCATAAGAATGATAATGGGCTTTTCCACTCTTTCTTTATGGGCTGTATCATTTTGGAGACTATTTGGAAACAGCATGGATTTTGACACAGCCTGGGAAATCTGCATTCATTGATGGGTCCCAAAGGAGCCTTTTTTCTTTTGGTAAACCTTTTTTCTTCATGGAGGACACTGTGAGGATGGAGGTTAAAGAAAAGTAGAAGTTGTTCATTAAGGTTTTGCTCACTTTTTCCTTTTTCCCTCTCCACCACTCAGTCTCCTTCTGGTTCTGTGAAATATCATTATCATTAAAGATTTCCTTTCACTCACTCTGAATGAGATCTAAATCAGAATATAAATCAAATAGGAATGTCAGAAAGAGTCTGATGACGTTAATATGATTTAGTTGATGTTATATGATGACAGTGTATTGTGTGTAAACCATGTAAATGTGAAGGACACAAGCAGAAAACACAGCCGATACAAAACAGATGATATTAACATTTGTCTCGTATTCAGTCTATGTTGAATTAAAATGACTCTCCAGTAAACAGTGAGATTATGTTTTACTCTGCTGCTTCATTGTCTTTGTGTGCTGACCTCTAACTCACACAGGCTCCGCCCTCTACTGGACTCTATGGGTAATACTCTCGTCCAATCACAAGCAGGCGTTCGCCAACTGAAAATTTGCACAAGCGCAGCCGGCCAATCAGAACGTGCCGACCTGAATATGTAGGATTGAGTCGCCGCTTCTAGAACCTCGTCATGTGTTGATGGGACTTGATGGGAAAAGTTCAAACAGACTCAGTATAGGATGTATAAAATAGGATCATGATGGAACTGGGATCATTTCTAGAGGCAGAACAACCGTCGCTGGCCCTTCTTACACAGAGTCTCAGTATTACAATTAAAAGTCAGCTTGTTATCAATAAAAAAGTCCCAGCTTGGTGCTTGAAGTTGTCTCCAGATTGGACCACCTGTCCTTTGATGATAGTATTCTGAGGGGTAAAATCAATACCTATGTCCTTAGATTTTGTTACATTTCACACCAGTGGACACATTCATCATCGACAGGACGATGGAGGAGACTGACTATGACAGAGTCATCAGCAAACTTTAAAATGAATCTGTTGCCGTGCCGACTGCAGCGTTCGTCCAGAATATAGAGGAGAGGAGAAAGGACACGGTCCTGAGTTCTGTTTGTTAAGAAACCAAGGATCCAGCCCACAATATTAAAATCTAAACCACAATTATGAATAAGCTTGTCTATTACAGCTGCAGTAGGTGATATCGGCGCAAATATGCTTTAAAAAAGTTATTTTTATTAAACGGCCGCTATATGGTGACAGTAGAACATGAAACAGGTAACCTGAGTTAAATCCTGTTCCTCTGTGTCCTACTGTGTCCTCCGGTGCTCCTAACGGCATCTGAAGGATTTCACTTACCGGAGGAAAACAAGGTCCGCTGCCCAGCTGCAGTCTATGAGAGCCGGCTGTCAATCACTCTGAACTCCGACCAAACGGTCAAACTAGTCAGCGCTGATCAGATATGAATCAATATTCTGTTACTGTAATGACTATTTCTCTCCTCAGATGTTCTCAGAATCATCTTGTAGTTACTGTTTAGCTGTAAAATGAGAAAGTTTGTGACGCGGCCACCATTGTAAAATCTGTTGAAGGAAGCCAAGTTCTGGTCACATGAACGGAGCACAGCCAATAGGAACGCTCTCTCTCTCTGAAATGACCTGTGATTGGTCAAAATCTCCCGTCACTGGCTAGATTTTCTAAAGCCTGAAAACAGAGACATGAGGAGGAGCAGAAGTCTAGTTTTCTCTCAGAACACTTGAATTAGAATATGCTGAAAGGTTATTATGGAATTTTTGCCAAATTATGCCAAAAAATGGTTGCCTACTGCCACTTTAAAATGTGGGGTTGGATTGTGTTATAAGCAGACATTTGTCCTTCTGCCTCTGAGATGTTTAAAACCAAGGTTCAGCAGAGTGCTGGTAGCGTCTGCTAGACCTCGCCCAGCGCTGTACGGAAACTGCAATGGCTCAAGCAGGTGCTCAGTGTTGGTGAGAAGTTGACTTCTCAACAGGACTTCATGACTAATTGATGATGGCTAATTGTTCTGAACAGGAGGAAAGCAGGTGGCTACTTAAGTTGTCAGGCCTTGGGCTTTTTCTAGCTTTGGAGTGTTTAGAGAGTAGGCCACAGAGCGAACATCGAAGGGGGGGACCAGTGGACGACCATGAAATAACCATGAAAATGTCATTACTAAAGTCTAGGCCGTCAAACCAAAGATAAAAACTGTTTGTCGGTTTTAAAACCATAAAGAACCACCTCAGTGTTGCCTTTCTTTTTTAACCCAACAATAGATTTAGACCATCCCAGAGAAAACCCAGTTATTGTTCTCTCCTTGTGTTTGTGTTTTCCTCTCCTAATTTCACTTTTTATCTCCTTTTTTAGTAAGTTCATCCCTGAGAGGTTGCCCTCTCAAAATGCCCTTCTCTTTTTGTTCATAACAATGTTGATGATTTGTGCATTTGGATATACTTTCAGAGATTTATTAGGGATGACATTTTTCTTCACAGAACGTCACATAGTAGGAGGGGGCGGGAGTCTTTCTCCGACTACAACGGTTTTGCTCTTACGTTCCCTTGCATAGAGACACACCCCTCCAGCCTGTAATTCACCAGTAACACCAGCATCTGGGTCCAGGAGAACAGGAGCGCCAAACACCTCAATGGACAGTCCCGAATCTAAGTCCGTCTCCGAGAGCCGTGTTTCCATGATCCCCTCTATGAATCCATGATGATCGAACATGGGCTTACAGCTCATCTGATTTATTCAGGAGAGGCTGTGCAGTGGTATACGAGAGAGAGATTGTTTCCACAGTCTGTGATGTATAGCGCTCCGTTTCACCCACTTCCTGGTCCTGGGTGTGTACTGTACAAATCTCCTCATTCCTACGATCAGAAAATGAATCGAGGCAGGGGAGGATGAAGTCTGAGGGAGAGTTGATGGAACTGAACGTTGTGAACACGGGACACGAACGAACAGCTGATCGTAACGTGAACGTGAATCTTAACGCACGGGACACGAACAGCGGTCTCTTGGATGAAAGCCCAGTGTTTGTTGGACCCATCCAACCCGCCCGCTCTTTAAACTACGTCACTACAGTCACTACCTTCACTCTTTCTCTGAGCGTTTACTGTTGCTGCCGATGGGTTTACATTGTAATTAATAGAACGCCTGGTGTGATTCATACCGGCACTAAAGAGCGTCTTGTGCGGCGGAACCGAATGCCGACAGCCGTGACAAAGCCTCGGTATTTAAATCCCTGGGAATGAGAACAGGCTGAGTTGGCTAACTCTGATATTCTTGTCCTAAACCTAACTAATCTCACTTCTCATGCCTAAACCGAACCAACCAATCCAACTAACGAAGGCATTCAAGGCAACGAGACGGGAAGGTCTGATGATGTCATCCTGCATAATAATTAGCGATGTGCTTCGGTTTGTTACACGTTCCGACAGCCCGTCGTTCCGAAGATAGAACGGGCCGTCCCCCTCTGGGTGAAGTACAATGTCGTCCACAGTAAAGACAACGCTGTACGCTGCAATGTTGTTGTAAAACGCCGGGAGACAGACGGTTATCCGTCGCTGCCTACTTCCCAACCTTGTGGATTGCTCTGGATAACTGTATTCAGTACGTAGATCATGAAGAAAAACACATTAATGAACAGACAGACACGGACTCTGACGTAACACCAGCATGCGCCCTCTACAGCTCAACCTCTCTTTGGGT
>CAKAOJ020000315.1:610000-665000 GCA_916701645.2 Sebastolobus alascanus
TTGGTTGGATTGCTGCATCATGGCTGGATGAACATAATGCATTGTGCTCTTACGTGCTGCACCACCAGTAATCTTCACAGGTTCAACATGAGTTTACTCTCATATCAAAAGTTCGATAAGCACCTACACTCAACTAGTGCTGACCGATCATATGTCTTCGTCATCGCGATATGAACAGTCACAAAATGCCTGAAATGCAATGAATAAGAAAAATCATTATATTGAGTGATGGTTACCCAAACCTGGTATTAACCGTTCCGCGGGGCTAAAGGCTGTAGAATTTATTATCACACTGAAGCCTCTCCTGCTCTGTGTTAGAGCTCTGGAGGAGTTCTCCACACACATCAACACAAAGAGAAGTGAACCAGGTGAAGCTGAGTTGACCACAACTACACCCATAACTGTTAGTAAGTGCAATAAAACTTTTGCTAGTGTGAAGCCAAGATACGGTATCATTACATCTGTTCAACAAGCATTATGTAAGGGATAATGTACAGCTAGCGGGTCATTGTAGTGAAAGAATCCCCTTCAGGGCGATGCTGCTGGTCTCTCTCATCACCCTGAAGGGGATTCTTTCACACAATGACCCGCTAGCTGTACATTATCCTGCTTATTACACGGCTACTTAATGAATAAATCAATATTTTGATGCAAAAGCGGTCCGCCAGAGTCCGACATCAGAGCTGCGCCCATAGCAACGGTCTGTTCTACATAGCAACAGTCTGTTCTACATAGCAACGGTCTGTTCTACATAGCAACGGTCTGTAATACAGAAATAACAGACCGCAGAACGCCGTGATTGACCAATCAGAATCGAGTATTCAACACAGCCGTGTAATAACATGATGTAACTGTTAAACATGTAGTAAAGAGATATTAGAGATATTACAATCTGCTCTGTCCTCAGCCTCTCATCCACTGTCGATACGTTTACACAAGCACAGCACGCTAGCTCGACTAATAGCTAACAGTTAGAAAATAAACAAGTGGAAGTTGTTTTGTTGAGTTGTCTCTTAGTGAAGACTCTGAATGACTTTAGTTCCCTGTAGTCAGCAGTGCTCCAGTGTCCAGGGATTTCACTGTGAACGGTGGAGAGGAAGCAGTGACGCTGTGATGTTGAATAATAAAGTTGTCGCCGTCTTGGTGCAGACTGCGAACCCTCCGTGTTATTATTTTATTACTTTCATAAAATATAGGAACAATGTAACCCTCGGCTACACAAGCTAAAACTAAAGTTGTCCGTATGTAGTCTAAATGTTTAGCTTAGTTTAACACGTATCTTAAAATGGTTGTAAACTCAGCAGCTGGCTGAGACAGAGCAGCCCCCCCCCCCCCCCCCTCCTCCCTGTGTAGCTAATATGGTCACTTCAATATTTGTTGATTTATTACAAGTCATATTGTCATCACAATATTGAACACTGTTATCTCAGATTTGACTCATATCGTGCAGGCCTGAACTCTGCTTAAATCCAGAGGAGCAAATGACAAATCAAGTTGATCTCCATAGACAGTTTCAGTTTGGTCGGAGGTGAGCAGGTTGACACTCAGCTTGTGTTCTCTGCTCTCCATCTGCTTATTGAAATGTTTTAAAGGCATCGAAGGTAAATCTGAGTGCAGTGGGATAGGTCAGGTTGATGAATAAATGAGCATTAGTGAGTGATGATGGAGTAGCTCCACACCTTCAGTCACCATGCAGATATCCTGTGGTGGCTGGAGAGGATCCTCAGACTGTCATGGTGGACTGCTCCACTTCTGTCTTCTGAACAAATGAATGAAGAAACATATAATCACAATAAACAGAGTGACTTGGGAAGGAAAATATAAACTCTGATCCGTGATAAACCATTGATGTATGAATATAAAAATCTCAATAAATAAGTCGTACTGAATATTTTTCATCAAGTTGAATTTTAGTTCAATACAAAGTCAAACTTATGGAGTACTGTTGTTTGCCCACGGCGTCGCTGCCACCTTCAACCTGCTCCGGGAGGTGGAGAGCTCCTTCCTGTGAGCCACCGGCTCAACCGTTGCCATGTTGAGAGCCGTTGAGAGGCAACAGAAATGCTCCCAATCTGGCATTCAGCAGCTCTGAGGGATCTGATCTGACACTTGGATTCATCTTGCACATGTATTCTGTGGAAAGACATTTATTTATAGTGTCCCCTGCAGTTCTGCTGTTGTCTTGATCTCCAATAGACCAATAACATCTCTCCAAATATGTCCTTTCTTTTCTGAGAACAGGTGGCTGAGTTAGCAGCAGCCAAACGAAGGCTGTTGAAACAGATGTTAGCCTAGGTGAGCTCCACTGGAGCAACACTCTCTGAATCACAAAAAAGGCAATTCTCCCTGTTTTACTGCTGTTTTTCATTTGTCTTTGAAGGAAATACGTTGCCTCATCTATATTTTAGCTGACAATATGAAAAATGGAGCTCTTAAAGACCGATTGCTGAGAGCACAGCACAGTTAACTTTTACTGTGGTGTTGGCTGCTCCAATCAGTTCTATTATATTCATGTAGGTGTTACACAAATCTACTTTACAGACATGACAATTGATTTCTGACATGAACTATACAGTAACATCATTTTCTTTGATTTTATCCACAAAAGAGGCTTCACATTTATTAATAGGAGACATCCTATTATAACATAACAGCAGACATTTAGACTTGTTATTATGGGAAAGTACAACTAATAACATTAATGATACCCAGTAATCCATGGCACGGATCCTTGAACTGGGACACCTGGAGATAATGCAGCCATCATTAAAGGTATTATGGTCTGTTATGACTGGTCAACATGTTGTTGAGGTGATGGGAGACTCGGCCCTCTTTCAGATAACATAGTTTACATTGTTTTATCAGCTGCTTACTTTATGGATTTATTTTTTATGAGAATTGTTCAAGAAGTCCACGATAGAAAACACTGTATTACTTCTCCTCAGAGAGTTCAGAGAGTTCAGGTGTTAAACCTGCTTCAATAGGCTACAGTGGGTTTCATTATGCTCTCTATCTGTTTTCATTGTTGACAGTATTTATAAAACACTACTTTATGAAACCCAATTAGAATATTAGTATATTTGTACATGTATAGTACCAGTCCGCTCACACAACAGTTTGTGAAATAGTCACAAATTTTAATGTATTGATTTGTGTACATAGACACAAATTTCACATTTTTTTCAAATTGTCAGCACAAAATCAATTCTTATAGCCTAATCCATGCAATTGAATTCAATAAAAAACTCCTTTTTACCCATCCTATCTGGGTATCTTTAGTTCCTACCAACTCACCAACTGTGAAATAAGATAACCAGTCAGTTTATTATGGGCTGTCTAGATCAGAAAACATGTGATTCAACCAGCCAATCAGATGTGGCTCCCCTTCCTATGTCACATGCAGGCTCATTACAATATACCGCCCACAGCTGGAGAGCTACCTTTGCAAAGGTGAACCATATTTTTCTCTCCAGCCAATCAGAGCAGACTGGTCTTTTTGTGGAGGGGGTCTTAAAGAGACGGGCGGTGTTTCAGATAGAGGCTGAATACAGGTTGTCCTACTTGAGGATGGTTGGTAGTGTCAATGGGGAGAGTGGCATGTGCTGATTTTCCAGAAAGAAAAAGTTGATTTATTCAGACGGACCACAAAAGAAAAAACAAACTATTCCATTAGGTTCATCACTGAGAGCTCTCTGCAGAAAACCTTCCAGTGTACGAAACCTTCATTTTCCTGGAGGATAGAAAACACTTCTTCCAAGACCTTTTCTACCCCGTCACCTGCTGTCTGTGTCCAATCAGGGAGGGTCTCTGCGATTAGTGCCACTTTAACCACGGTGGCTTCAATCTCCCCTCATCTGGAGACAATCGGTAGTTAAATATATATATATTAACCAAATGTACCCTGACAAGAGTATTCAGTAATATTTGTTAGTGAAGTGGAGAAACAAGTGAATATTCTCTTCTTTGGAACCGACCAACATTAATGCAGACAAAGACATTTTAAAGGGGAAGCACACTCCTTCTTCTTAAAGGGTCGGGCAATTAAAGTCCCTGTACAGAAAACCAGAGAGACTAAACACAGGAAGTGAACAAGCTTTTCTCAAACATCACAAGTCCACAGCTCATATAAACGTTGAAGAGATGAGCGATAGAAATGAGCACCTTCCTCTCAGCATTCAGAGAGTATGAAGCTTGAAATAAACATGATAGAGGACAGAACGTTGTCCAGTTGATCTCCAGGGATGTGGAAGTGTCAGAAACTGTCTGTGAATTTACACTTTATTCTAATTTTTCACAACCATGTTATGTTGAATGTGATTTTTTCACACCATTTAATCCTGTTGTGTTTTCAATGATGGTTAAACAAACTCCTGCAGGATGGCGCTATACTGTTACTATGCTGTTACTATGCTTTTAATATGCTGTTACTATGCTGTTACTATGCTGTTACTATACTGTTACTATGCTGTTCCTATGCTGTTACTATGCTGTTAATATGCTGTTACTATGCTGTTCCTATGCTGTTACTATGCTGTTAATATGCTGTTACTATGCTGTTACTATGCTGTTACTATGCTGTTACTATGCTGTTAATATGCTGTTACTATGCTGTTACTATGCTGTTACTATGCTGTTACTATGCTGTTACTATGCTGTTACTATGCTGTTAATATGCTGTTACTATGCTGTTACTATGCTGTTAATATGCTGTTACTATGCTGTTACGATGCTGTTAATATGCTGTTAGTATGCTGTTAGTATGCTGTTACTATACTGTTACTATGCTGTTACTATGCTGTTACTATGCTGTTACGATGCTGTTACTATGCTGTTACTATACTGTTACTATACTGTTACTATGCTGTTACTATGCTGTTACGATGCTGTTACTATACTGTTACTATGCTGTTACGATGCTGTTACGATGCTGTTACTATGCTGTTACTATGCTGTTACTATGCTGTTACTATGCTGTTAATATGCTGTTAGTATGCTGTTAGTATGCTGTTACTATACTGTTACTATGCTGTTACTATGCTGTTACTATGCTGTTACGATGCTGTTACTATACTGTTACTATGCTGTTACTATGCTGTTACTATGCTGTTACTATGCTGTTACTATGCTGTTAATATGCTGTTAGTATGCTGTTAGTATGCTGTTACTATACTATTACTATGCTGTTACTATACTGTTACTATGCTGTTACTATGCTGTTACTATGCTGTTACGATGCTGTTACTATGCTGTTACTATACTGTTACTATACTGTTACTATGCTGTTACTATGCTGTTAATATGCTGTTAGTATGCTGTTAGTATGCTGTTACTATACTGTTACTATGCTGTTACTATGCTGTTACGATGCTGTTACGATGCTGTTACTATGCTGTTACTATACTGTTACTATACTGTTACTATGCTGTTACTATGCTGTTACTATGCTGTTACTATGCTGTTACTATGCTGTTACTATGCTGTTACTATGCTGTTACTATGCTGTTACTATGCTGTTACTATACTGTTACTATACTGTTACTATGCTGTTACTATGCTGTTACTATGCTGTTACGATGCTGTTACTATACTGTTACTATGCTGTTACTATGCTGTTACTATGCTGTTACTATGCTGTTACGATGCTGTTACTATGCTGTTACGATACTGTTACTATGCTGTTACTATGCTGTTACGATGCTGTTACGATGCTGTTACTATGCTGTTACTATGCTGTTACTATGCTGTTACGATGCTGTTACTATGCTGTTACTATACTGTTACTATGCTGTTACTATGCTGTTACGATGCTGTTACTATGCTGTTACTATACTGTTACTATGCTGTTACTATGCTGTTACGATGCTGTTACGATGCTGTTACTATGCTGTTACTATGCTGTTACTATGCTGTTACTATACTGTTACTATGCTGTTACTATGCTGTTACTATGCTGTTACGATGCTGTTACTATGCTGTTACTATGCTGTTACTATGCTGTTACGATGCTGTTACTATGCTGTTACTATGCTGTTACTATACTGTTACTATGCTGTTACTATACTGTTACTATGCTGTTACTATGCTGTTACGATGCTGTTACTATGCTGTTACTATGCTGTTACTATGCTGTTACTATACTGTTCCTCAGATGCTTAATTCAACATTTGAACTACCCTTGTTCATTTGAGTAATGCGTGGCTGCAGAGGCTGGGATATTGTTAATGCAGTTCAGGATGGATGCAGGAGAGGCGTTATGTGATGGATGCCACTGTACACTGTACACTGTACACTGTACACTGTACACTGTACACTGTACACTGTACACTGTATGAACATGGCAGCAGCAACACAGTTCAGGGGGTGAAGGTATCGTCATGTGGGGGGATTTTAATGAGGCTGCATTCTTAGGAAGCTAACCCGTCTTATATTGAATATGAAATTGCCGACATAGCTCTTTTTTACAGAATCAGTATTGTGTTCAAACATGTAGGCTTTGTGGTAAATGAGCAGAAGAAACTTCAGGGAAAAGAAAACCCTCAGGAGACAGGTCAAAATACAAAAAGGACCAAAGTTAGTATGGCTGAGGCCCCCCCGACTCTCTCAGCTCTTTACCAGATGTGGAGTCTGGATTAATAAGCTCCATTTATAATCAGGCCAGGTGCGGGCGCCTCTATTTCGGGGTCTTTTAATTAGGTGTCTTGATGGAATATAGGAAGGAAGGGACGGGGGGGGGGGGGCTTTATCGGCAGCTCCAAAGATAACTTCTCTCTCTCTCCTTCACTCTTGAACTCATCCTACTCTTCTCTCTCACGCTCACTCTCTCTTTTGTTTCTCCTCCTCAAAGATATTATTCTCCAAAGGCCCTGCCACCACAAGCTTTTAATAATCTCAAAGCAATTTACAGGGACTTTGGCTCAACTCATCTCCAGGTGCAGCTCCTCAGCGGCCCAATAACAATCACATAACCTCCTTATTCCCCCAACTTCAAGTATTGATTAGAAAGCAAGGCTAATAGATGGGAGAAGGTCATCTCTGCCCTACTTCTGTCTTTATGACTGGATGTAATGAAGTGCACCAGATCAATTAAAGTGACATGCTGCAGTGGTGATGCATTCAACTAATGGAAGCTAAAACAGAAGCATGTTGTGATGTGATCTAGTTCTCTGTTTATGTTGGCCTCTAGAGCCCCAGGGTGCGTTACGAGGAAGCAGGGAATTCTGGGTAACCGAAGAGTTCGTTGTGTGTTTTGAGATTAGCCAAGCTGGTGCTACATGCTGGTCTGTTCATGTATTCATGTGTGAATACAAACTGTACTATTATGATTCATAGTACAGTATGTGTTCATGTGTGAATACATACTGTACTATTATGATTCATAGTACAGTATGTGTTCATGTGTGAATACATACTGTACTATTATGATTCATAGTACAGTATATGTTCATGTGTGAATACATACTGTACTATTATGATTCATAGTACAGTATGTGTTCATGTAGACAGGTAGGTACACAGGTAGGTACACAGGTAGGTAGGTAGACAGGTAAGTAGACAGGTAGGTAGACAGGTAGGTAGACAGGCAGGTAGGTAGACAGGCACATAGACAGGTAGGTAGACAAGCATTTAGACAGGCAGGTAGGTAGACAGGCATGTACGTAGACAGGTAGGTAGACAGGCAGGTAGGTAGACAGGCATGTAGACAGACAGGTAGGTAGACAGGCAGGTAGACAGACAGGTAGGTAGACAGGCAGGCAGATAGACAGGCACATAGACAGGTAGGTAGACAAGCATTTAGACAGGCAGGTAGGTAGACAGGCATGTACGTAGACAGGTAGGTAGACAGGCAGGTAGGTAGACAGGCACGTAGACAGGTAGGTAGACAAGCATTTAGACAGGCAGGTAGGTAGACAGGCATGTACGTAGACAGGTAGGTAGACAGGCAGGTAGGTAGACAGGCATGTAGACAGACAGGTAGGTAGACAGGCAGGTAGACAGACAGGTAGGTAGACAGGCAGGTAGACAGGTAGGTAAACAAGCAGGTAGACAGGTAGGTAGGTAGACAAGAATATAGACAGGTAGGTAGGTAGACAGACAGGTAGGTAGACAGACAGGCAGGTAGATAGGCAGGTAGGTAGACAGGCATGTAGATAGACAGGTAGGTAGACAGGCAGGTAGACAGACAGGTAGGTAGACAGGCAGGTAGACAGGTAGGTAAACAAGCAGGTAGACAGGTAGGTAGGTAGACAAGAATATAGACAGGTAGGTAGGTAGACAGACAGGTAGGTAGACAGACAGGCAGGTAGATAGGCAGGTAGGTAGACAGGCATGTAGATAGACAGGTAGGTAGACAGGCAGGTAGACAGACAGGTAGGTAGACAGGCAGGTAGGTAGACAGGCACGTAGACAGGTAGGTAGATAGGCATGTAGACAGATAGGTAGATAGACAGGCAGGTAGACAGACAGGTAGGTAGACAGACAGGTAGGTAGACAGACAGGTATTCAGACAGGTAGATAGACAGACAGGTAGGTAGACAGGCACGTAGACAGGCATGTAGACAGACAGGTAGGTAGACAGACAGGTAGGTAGACAGGTAGATAGACAGACAGGTAGGTAGACAGACAGGTAGGTAGACAGACAGGTATTAAGACAGGTAGATAGACAGACAGGTATGTAGACAGGTAGATAGACAGACAGGTATGTAGACAGGTAGATAGACAGACAGGTAGGTAGACAGACAGGTAGGTAGACAGGTAGATAGACAGACAGGTAGGTAGACAGACAGGTAGGTAGACAGACAGGTAGATAGACAGACAGGTATGTAGACAGGTAGATAGACAGACAGGTATGTAGACAGGTAGATAGACAGACATGTAGGTAGACAGACAGGTAGGTAGACAGGTAGATAGACAGACAGGTAGGTAGACAGACAGGCATGTAGACAGACAGGTAGGTAGACAGGCAGGTAGACAGACAGGTAGGTAGACAGGCAGGTAGACAGGTAGGTAAACAAGCAGGTAGACAGGTAGGTAGGTAGACAAGAATATAGACAGGTAGGTAGGTAGACAGACAGGTAGGTAGACAGACATGCAGGTAGATAGGCAGGTAGGTAGACAGGCATGTAGATAGACAGGTAGGTAGACAGGCAGGTAGACAGACAGGTAGGTAGACAGGCAGGTAGACAGGTAGGTAAACAAGCAGGTAGACAGGTAGGTAGGTAGACAAGAATATAGACAGGTAGGTAGGTAGACAGACAGGTAGGTAGACAGACAGGCAGGTAGATAGGCAGGTAGGTAGACAGGCATGTAGATAGACAGGTAGGTAGACAGGCAGGTAGACAGACAGGTAGGTAGACAGGCAGGTAGGTAGACAGGCACGTAGACAGGTAGGTAGATAGGCATGTAGACAGATAGGTAGATAGACAGGCAGGTAGACAGACAGGTAGGTAGACAGACAGGTATTCAGACAGGTAGATAGACAGACAGGTAGGTAGACAGACAGGTAGGTAGACAGGCACGTAGACAGGCATGTAGACAGACAGGTAGGTAGACAGACAGGTAGGTAGACAGGTAGATAGACAGACAGGTAGGTAGACAGACAGGTAGGTAGACAGACAGGTATTAAGACAGGTAGATAGACAGACAGGTATGTAGACAGGTAGATAGACAGACAGGTATGTAGACAGGTAGATAGACAGACAGGTAGGTAGACAGACAGGTAGGTAGACAGGTAGATAGACAGACAGGTAGGTAGACAGACAGGTAGGTAGACAGACAGGTATTAAGACAGGTAGATAGACAGACAGGTATGTAGACAGGTAGATAGACAGACAGGTATGTAGACAGGTAGATAGACAGACAGGTAGGTATACAGACAGGTAGGTAGACAGGTAGATAGACAGACAGGTAGGTAGACAGACAGGTAGGTAGACAGACAGGTAGATAGTGTAATGGAAATTTGTCGATTTCCCTAGATGAGTACTGATGAACGTTGAAATAACGATCTCAAACACCTGACATGTCTTTGTTGTATTTTATTCTTGCAAGAAGAGGCACTGGTTATACAGAGTCACACCGAGTCTGCAGAAGAGTGCCTCTTCTTGCAAGAATAAAATCCTGTTCGTGACGCAACTTTGTTGTGGAATTTCTGAATACTCAGGTTAACAATTTTCCTGTTTGTTCCAAAATGTTCCAAATTTCAGAAATTACTCAACCTTGTTATTATTTTACTCCCTTAAGAATGGAGCGTTATTTTGAAGCTAAATTTTCAAATTTGCAGATTCTTTTTGATCTCGTCAAACACAGACATGGTAAGGCAAAACTGATAATTTGCACTTACCATTTCTGTTGTTGTTTTGAGATCCTGTTCGTGACGCCAAGTTGTAATGGAAATTTGTCTATTTCCCTAGATGAGTACTGATGAACGTTGAAATAACGATCTCAAACACCTAACATGTCTTTGTTGTATTTTATTCTTGCAAGAAGAGGCACTGGTTATACAGAGTCACACCGAGTCTGCCGAAGAGTGCCTCCCAGGCGAAAGTTACAATATCATAAGTAGGAAACTAGAATGGGGAGCTATGGGAAAAAGAATTGTTTTAACACAGATAAGGAGTTGTTTTTACACAGTGTCCCGGTGAAAGTCAACATTCAGTACTTTCCCACTACATGAGACAAAGATTACACATTAGACAGAGTAGACAGTAATTTTCCACTGTTGCATAAAGAGACATCGCTACCTACATAGTAATTTTCCACCACAATAGACAGACAGGTATGTAGACAGGTAGATAGACAGACAGGTATGTAGACAGACTCCAGATTTTTCTCTTTTTTTAGTCAGACCATTTATTGATTGATTTATTTATTGAATGCTGTCCGGATATAAAGAGAATTTAAAAAATATAACAATAATGTATTAGAACAACAACACCAACCATATTTATTATATTCTAACTGTTTTCATGTATCAGGTTAATTAATTAATTGAGTGTTAATTGATTCCATTTCCCCTGAAAGGTTCGGCTGCCCAAACAGAACAGGAGCTTATTTTTACAGACTCGTGCAACTTGTATTAATCATCGTATGGTTTTATTTCAGGGTGGATGTCTTACTGCTCGTCTTTCAAAGGGCAACGATTCAATTTGATATGAATTATGATCCTCTCATTCATCCGTATGGCCCGCCGAGTCATCGACGTTAATGACACCATAATGATCATAAGATCAACTAAAAGTTGTAACTTTCAGTCATGACCTTCAAACTCTGACTTTTACATTGCAAATAAAATTTATCTCTAAAGTGGCGACATCATATCATCAGTGTCTTAAAACACATGCATCAAAGAAAAGGATGTTTCCATATTAATCAAACTGGCATTGATATACAGTATGATATATCACTTGGTGATGTGTATCACATCCACATCCAAACCATGCAGGTACAGCACCAAGCGGAGCTGACTACACACATATAACAAACTTCATCCATGGTGCTGATCCTGCTGTGGTTCTGAGAGGACACAGGCACAGCTCTGTTAACAAAACACACGGGGCTACGAGGGGCTACGAGGCGGCTACGAGGGGGCTACGAGGGGCTACAAGGGGCTACGAGGGGGCTACGAGGGGCTACAAGGGGCTACGAGGGACTACGAGGGGGCTACGTGGGGCTACGAGGGGGCTACGAGGGGCTACGAGGGGGCTACGAGGGGCTACGAGGGGTTACGAGGGGCTACGAGGGGCTACGCGGGGCTACGAGGGGGCTATGAGGGGCTATGTGGGGCTACGAGGGGGCTACGAGGGGCTACGAGGGGCTATGTGGGGCTACGAGGGGGCTACGAGGGGCTATGTTGGGCTACGAGGGGCTACGAGGGGCTACGAGGGGCTACGAGGGGCTACGAGGGACTACGAGGGGCTATGTGGGGCTATGAGGGGCTACGAGGGGCTATGTGGGGCTACGAGGGGGCTACGAGGGGGCTACGAGGGGCTATGAGGGGCTACGAGGGGCTACGAGGGGGCTACGAGGGGCTACGAGGGGCTACGAGGGGCTATGTGGGGCTACGAGGGGCTACGAGGGGCTATGTGGGGCTACGCGGGGGCTACGAGGGGGCTACGAGGGGCTATGAGGGGCTACGAGGGGCTATGTGGGGCTATGAGGGGCTACGAGGGGCTATGTGGGGCTACGAGGGGGCTACGAGGGGGCTACGAGGGGCTATGTGGGGCTACGAGGCGGCTACGAGGGGCTACACGGGGGCTACGAGGGGCTACACGGGGGCTACGCCAGGGCTACGAGGGACTACGAGGGGGCTACGAGGGGCTACGAGGGGCTACGGGGGGCTACGAGCGGGCTACGGGGGAGCTACGTGGGGGCTACGCAAGGCCTATGAGGGGGCTACACAAGGGCTATGAGGGGGCTACGAGGGACTACGATGGGGCTACGTGGGACTACGAGGGGGCTACGGGGGGCTACGAGCGGGCTACGGGGGAGCTACGTGGGGGCTACGCAAGGCCTATGAGGGGGCTACACAAGGGCTATGAGGGGGCTACGAGGGACTACGATGGGGCTACGTGGGACTACGAGGGGGCTACGGGGGGCTACGAGCGGGCTACGGGGGAGCTACGTGGGGGCTACGCAAGGCCTATGAGGGGGCTACACAAGGCCTATGAGGGGGCTACACAAGGGCTACGAGGGACTACGATGGGACTACGTGGGACTACGAGGGGGCTACGGGGGCTACGGGGGCTACGGGGGCTACGAGCGGGCTACGGGGGAGCTACGTGGGGGCTACGCAAGGCCTATGAGGGGGCTAAACAAGGGCTATGAGGGGACTACGAGGGGCTACGGGGGGCTACGTGGGGCTACGAGTGGGTTACGCGGGGGCTATGAGGTAAATAGTAGAATTACCTGTCTTGCCAAGTAATCTACCCAATACTGAATACATACCTTTGTGCAATATAAAAACAAAGATGCCTGTGCAATACTTGTATATACTTACCATACACCACTTTTCCTTATTATTATACTGTATATTATTGTAAATACACCATTTTATTTTATTTTACTTTTACTTTATTTTATTATGTTATTCTTTGCTACTTAACTGTTTCATTCTTAATGGAGCTTCCCAGCAAAAAGTATTTCACACGATTGTACCTGTATAACCGGCGTGACAATAAACATCTTGAATCTTGAATCTTGAATCTACCAGGAATGCAGATATTTGACTGACCAGTTCAGTGAGTTGTTGGATGGATTCCATTGTGGCAAAAGTTGAGACAGTCTAAACCTTTTTGCGTGTCAGCCCTCTGCCTTGGCACACCTGCAGTATCAACATCCAACACGTTCTCATCCCAACTCGTCCCATACTGCTGCTTTGTCAGGCCCCTTAGACAATAATACTGCTTAGTTAGGTTTAGGAAGAAACTACATGGTACTAACACTAACACACAGGACATGAACAGCGCTCTCCTGGATGAAAGCCTTGTGTTTGTTGGACCCATCCACCTCCCCTCCCACCCGCTCGGTGTGTGTCTTTTTGCTCTTTTTAACTACATCACCACACTCCCAGTGCACTTTCCCGGAGTGTTTATTGTTGTTACATTGTAGTTCATGGAAATCCCGGTGAATCTCATATTGGTGCTGAAGGGCAACTTGTGCGGCGGAATCAAGCACCGCGGTGTTTGACGCCCTGGGAATGAGAATGGGCTTCAACACAATGAACAAACGTGGTAATAAGCACCACACCAAGTCTGTATCATCCAGTATGGCATATGATAAATATTCCCTTCACATTTCTCCCAGCACAATGCACTTTACCACAAATTAAGTGAAGAATACAGAGATTTTAAATGTATTCATTAGGTGATTGTAGAACAGCTTGGGATCTGTATCTGTAGGTATAGATTTAGAGGTCCAGATCCAGTAACACTCCACTCACTATTTCTGAGTTCCCTCAGTCTCCTGTGTTGCATCATGCTCACCTGATTATTGATTAAACACTTGACACTGCGTTTCTGTATCTCTGCGCTCGGGTCGTCCTCATCTACGGTTACACATCCATAGTCATCCATCATTCTGAAAAACTGTAACCTACCTCTTCAACCTCACCGACCCACCGCTGCTTCAGTCAGTACAAACTCACGCTTTGTTCAAACCCAGTGGACGTTGTGGTGAAGATCACAAAGCTTCTAAATATGTGAACATCTTATCTATAATATATCTATGACACTGTCAGACAGTGAGGGATGAGATATTGTTTCCAACCAACAACTGCTTTAGGAAAATGAAAGGGGAAAACAGGATATGGAGTTAGGCTAAACAGTTTGTGTTTGTTTGGGTTGAAGATGAACAGTTTCTCTGGTCAGTCACTTCATTTTACTTAGAGTTCAGCTACCTGGTGCATGAATATTACTTCCCATCCTGTCCTGTTGGGAAAAGCTCAACCTGCCATAACCACCAAGCCAAACCAAACCAAGCCAAACCAAAGCAAAGAACACCATGCATACAGATCGCCCCACAAAGTTGAATAGCAACCAAGTAGAAGGATAGGGAACGACTGTCATCATGCTCGTTCCTTAAGCTCTTGACTAACGTTCATCAGCATAATCACAGACAGTATGATCGATATGAACATGATGAAGAGTGTATGGAGAGAAGGACTGATATTACTGTGAGGCTCTCTGGCTAACAGAGTCACTGAAGCACATTACTGATTATCTCTTCGATAGAGGGTGGAGATCATTCTTTATTGTAACTTTGAGAGAGTCTTTCTGTTACAGCTCCTCGTTATGACTCCAGCCAATCAATTCAATTGCTCTCATTGTCTAAAGTTCGATGTCACAGTGTCAAAGCTGTCTTTACGATGCAGTCAGGAGTGTAGATCGTCTTGGCAATGGGATCCGAGTTCCCTCTGGACGTGTGGATCTTTTTCATACAGATAACAGAGAGTTGACACAGTGACGAAGGCGGTGAAATAAAGGAGAGTTATGGGAAGAATTGAAGAAATATAAGGAAAACAAATGAAAGAAGAAGGAGAATTAGAGAGGAAAAATTACAAGAATAACTATTTTGGTACAGATACAGTGGGGACAAATTATAAGGAACCTAATTATTATCTTGGCAAATGAAGATAAGATGAGGAGATATTCAACAGTGCATGAAGAAGACAGATATGCTGGTATAATATTATATTAATGACAACTTCTCTATTTTCACTAAACCTCACATTCTTAGCATCTTTGGGTTCAAGGTTACTGTATAATGTTATACCTTTCAGAGCAGAGAGCGTTTAGCACCAGTCTTTAATGGTGTGTTTCTGTGGAGGTATAACTGCTCATACTGAATACCCAGCTCATCTTCTGTTTATTTCAAATCATCTATTAAGATAAAAGGCATCCCTTCCAATGTGTCTTCCAGACACCACTTCCAAAGAACAGCAAATGTGAAACCATTTCTGATCTATTAGCAATCCACTGATAGAGTGAATGAGATTATTATTAGATTAGCAAACTGTGTTCCCAGGAAACAGACCGACTACTGAATAGAGCGCAGTTTAGGGTTGTTTTTAAGCGTTGTTATCGTTGTCTAGTAACCACATTGTCAGATAACAATAACTTTGAGAAACACTGTGATAGATTAGCTATTTACAGGTTTTAAATCCTTGCAAGTTGAGTTTGCTGTACGTCATCAACTCTGTCTCCTACAAAATAACGTTCCCATACAACTAAACTTCTCAATTACGTTTTGAGGAAAATTGTGGCACTTTTAAACAGTTTTAAATAGTTTGAAACAGTTCTAAACGTGTCATTAACGTTGTAAACTGAAACAAAACAAAAAAAGCAACAACACTACCTGGTTAAGTTTAGTAAAAACCTAAAATGACTACATTTGTTATGTTATTGAAGCTCTGAGCGATGACAAAAACAAACCCATTTATCCTAACCATGAGTTCTGTCTCTTCTTACACAATGGCCTCTTTGTGTCAGTGATTTTGACGGACTGAAGTTCTCTTGAGTTCTGTCACTTGGTTGGCTCATGCTTTTACTCTTGGTCCACGTTCATACAGGGTTAGCTAGCTTTATAGCCAAACTGCATATCTCCTTCCTGTGTTCATAACCATACCCTCTTTGTCTCTCTTTGGTGCATGCTTTTAGGGTTGAAGAGAACTTTGTGTCCAATTTCCAACCAACTGAAAAGCCAAAATCATAAAAGATTTTTTTTTTGCTGCCATTCCCATCATCTAAAAGATAAAGAGAAGTCGGAGTGGGCGTTCAGGGGTAAAATATTTAAATGTGAATGGATCTTTGTCAGGTCAAAATGCTTCCTCTTGATTTGTCATCCACAGCCAAGGAGTGAGAAAAGAAAGTGAAAAAAGCCGTGCACACCATGCTGCCATCATTCCCATCATCAGTGGGCTACAAAGGACTCTCCATCAGGTCAAACACATTTACTTCTTTTAATTCAGTGGCAGGCTCCCAGATCCACACACTGCTTTCATTCAGCACGTTCAGCTGGACGTTCCTCATCATTCGCTGTTGTTTAATGCCACTTTTTAAAGAACTAGAAGAACTTTTATGTTCAGCAGTGATTCATTCTCCCTCCTTATTTTTGATTGGCTGCAGAGCAGGAACACATTGACTATAAAAAAGCTTCTTACATTTGAGTTGGTTTGATGTGTGAACATTTAGACTAAGCTAAACTGTACGTGCTAAAATGTGTGCATGAATACGTTTCCACGTTTGCAAACATGTGCTCATTTGTGTGCGTGTTTGCATGATTGGGAGAATGTGCTGTTTTGAACTACTTGAAAATGTGTGTGTGAGGTTGTGTGTGTGCTATTTTAAAGAGCGTTTTTATTTGACTGGGCGCTGATTTATGCAACCACATTCATATTCAAAGTGCTGCTCTTTGGTCTGTGTAACCACTCAGTCGTTCTGCTATCTTCCAACTGCAGCTACACTATAAAGTTTAGGACTTTACTATTGAATCTCTCTCCTGTAACAAGCTTAGGCCAGCTGCACAAACACACAAACGCCTAGTTGAAGAAATGGACTTACAATACTTTCATGTCTTTGATTTTTCTTTTCTGCACTTTTACTGAGACTTTATCATTTCTGACTCTTGTTTTCTTTCTTTTGTCTGTTTTCCTCTAATCTCTATTTATCTCACTCATTTTCCCCTTTTTTAGACTTCCTAGAAGTCGAGTCTCCGGTCCTCCTTCAGTGAAAGCAGGAATGTTTCTTCATCAGACTGAAGAGGACCTTGAGTCTATTCAGCACCGGATCCTTTTCTGTCCTGACCTGTGTGGGAAAGACAGACAGAGGCCGTTCACAAAGCTTTTTATATGGCTCTATTAAAGAGAGCCTCTCCTTTTCTCTTCCTCCTCTTATTCTTTCTCTCTTTCCATTTTCTTTCTCTCTTTCTTCGCTGCTTGTTCATTCAGCGCAGCCCTTTCAGAAGGCCCTCTGCTCGCCTTCTCCCAAGCTTCCTCACTCTCTCTTTCTGAATAAGGGGCCGCCTTCCTCTCTTCCTTTTCTTAGTCAATGACCTGCTTTTGTACTCGAGACTTTTCTGACGCCTCCGTTAAAACTGGCCATGCAGTGGGAAAAAATATATATTATCTAGTTAGTTATTATTAGTTATTGTATAGTAAATCTAGTTTATATGAGGCTAAGGGAGGAAGTTCCAGAAACAATTGTAACTGCACTGGGCAAAAGGTGATTTATATCAACCTAAAACTGAAAAATGACTTAAACTGATATTTAAATGAAGCCAGTGTTGTGCAAGTTCTCACTTCACCAGAGCTAGCTCAAAGTTCAGTTCACACAGATTAAAAACAAGTAGTTCATGTTCATTTTCTTTTAAACTGGTCGAATGTTCAGACAAAAAAGGCTGTTATTACTCACATCACCATCAATGGTCATCCCATCCCTCTCTCCTGGGTGTCAAGCTGGACTCATCACTGTCCTTTGATGCACATATCAAATTTGTCTGTCAAACCTTATTCTTCCACCTGAGGAGCGTTTCACCACTGAGACCCTCACTGTGCAAACGTGATGCAGGAACACTGGTTCACGCCTTCATCAGCTCACACATGGACTACTGCAGCTCTCTCCTCGCAGCCTCCCAAACAAAACTATCCACAGACAACAATATGTCCACAACAGAGCCGCCCAGATCCTCACCAGAACTCGTAAATCTAAAATCTAAAAATGTCTTATTCAGCGTTCGGTTGTAATTCGCTCCACCCTCTCGTGTCACTTCTGGAAAAAAAAAAAAAAAACACAACATAGCGACGGCCAAAAAACAAGATGGCGACGGACAAAATGCTGAACTCAAGGCTTCAAAACAGCAGTCCAGAAACCAGTGGATGACGTCACGGTGACTACGCCCACTTCTTCTATACAGTCTGTGGTTCCATCCAATGTAGTGACTGCATTCCAAAATACATACATTTGAGCAGACAAACCTTATCTGCTTCAGTTCCCACCAACTCTCTGAAAACGCTAATAATTTCACTTTAACCGTGTGTGGCTATTAGCGCTGATCATAGTGAAATGGACTGTTTTTGCAATGAGGCTTATTTGCATAGAAAGGACCAATTTTGAGCCACATGTCTGCATATTACCTAATTTAAATATGTGCGAATGGAGCACCAGGAGCACCAAGACGCTATGTGCTTGGTAGCATGGTTAGCATTCCACCCTTTGCGGTGCTTTGAGAATTACAGTTTCTTTTTCTTTGTGCAGGTTTAAAGACCGCAAAAGCCGCTCAATCCTTTTGTGAATCCAACCCTGAGTACAAATTAAGACAGTGTTAAGATACATTCAGAAAAATGGAGACTCCATCACCTGATGAACGTGTCCCCTTTGCTAGCTTCAGTAGCTCGCTGTAGTGCAAATCACACCAAGGCTACAGGTGTCCTGCTTGGGTCCAGATTCACAAACAGAACTGACTCAATCAAACCTGCAACCTTATCTCTACATCATTTCCAGATCCAACCTGACCTCAATGTAACTATAGAGCTCACTGTAGGGTTGACATATAGATAAATAGAAAAGCTATGTGCACCATAACACAGTAATTACAGAGGCAATAGCATCCTCTGTTTTAACTTGTGTTTCTGTTCCAAACTTACACACAGCTGGCCCAGAGCATCACTAATTATTTTAATCTTCCAACACAGCTCAGGGATTTAATGGAAACTTACCTTCAATGCACTATATGAGCTGTTCCAAAGATTCTAAGATGGAAATATCAGCCTGCTCTCTTTTCCAGGGCATCAAATACCGAGGCTTTGTCACGGCCGTCGGCACCGGGTACCGGCGCATAAAGTGTGTGACGTGCGTCTCGGCTGCGTCTCTTCTAGAGATTCGAGGTCTCGCCTATTTTTACCGCGAGCCGCGCGGTTCACAGCAACAACAGACAGTGAAAGTGATCTATTGACTGTATGTTGACATCATATCCCCTCTCATCCCCTGCACGCCACTCTGGTGTCTTACCAGAGTACCTTCAGCGGTAGACTGAGACCACCGAGGTCCAAGACAGAACGCCACAGGAGGTCGTTCCTACCAGTGGCCATCAAACTATATAACTCCTCCCCCTTCTGCAGGAAGGACAACTGATAACACTGGTCACTGAGAACAATGATAACGTCAATTTCATGTGCAATACTACTTTCTCATTCTCGTGTGCAATATCACTGTTCATTGTGTGCAATAGTACTTTCTCATTCTCATGTGCAATATCACTGTTCATTGTGTGCAATATTCAGGTACATCATGTGCAATATTACCTCTTTTCTGTTTTTTAGCTTACCGTACCTTCTTTCTATTTCACTTATCTTATCTTATTTACTCATTTTACTTAATGCTACTTACTTACTTAAATTGTCATTCTACTAGGCACTGGTGCTAGAAATAGTACGTTTTTACTTTTTATTTTATACACTTGTATTTTATACACTTGAAACTCGTTGTAATTTGTTGTATTTTTTGTATTTTTTGAGCAATCTCTGGCACAAGAATTTCCTTCGGGATTAATAAAGTTCTATCTTATCTTATCTTATCTTATATCAGCAACATTACTACAGTTTACATGTCTATCTGTAGAAAATGTTACGCAGATGAAAAAAAGTAAAGATTTATTTTTCAATCAACACTTCCTGCTTTCATTTTCAAAATAAAAGCCCTCAAGCGCTTTTTCTATGGACAGAATTCCTTCCTTTGTTAACACAAGGCTTTTATTCTGAAATATGTGCAGGACAGTTTTGTAGAACATGCAGTGACTTGCAGAGCTCCATGAATGAATATACTACAGGGTTTTAATTGTGGATTATTACTATTATTTACAAATTACCACACGTTTCTTAACCTTTCTCTGTCTAAAATAAATATAAATGACATTTATAATGAAATTAAATGGACATTATGAAAGGTAAACTCTATGTAGAAAGAAAGTGCTGACAGCAGCAGCAGAAACGCAGCTGGTGTGAACACCCGACGCGTGAATCACGCGTCATGGCCGCCACGCGCTCCTGACGTTCCCAGTGTGGATGAGGCGTAAAGCCCCCTTTAGCGTCGGTATGAGACGCACCGGGCGTTCCATTAACTACGGTGTAAAAACATCCACGGCAACAGTGAACGCTCTGAGAAAGTGCAGCGGGAGTGACTGTGGCGACGTAGTTTAAAGAGTGAAGATGGGAGGGGATGTGGATGGTCCAACAAACATCCAGGAGACCGCTGTTCACGTCCCGTGTGAAACCGATATGTTTGTCTTTGTGTTCATAACGTTAAGTTTCACTTTAAAAACAGTATTTTTGAACCAAACCATGATGTTTTGTTGCCTAAACCTAAGAAAGTGTTTTTGTTTGAATTCACAGCGCTAATCACGTGTTTACTGCGACCGTAGTGGAGCGTCGGAGTCTGACGCGCCCTCATCTGGAGATCTTTCTTTTGTTTTTGTCTTTCCATGTCACTTTTTGTTGGCATTGAAGAACTGTTTTAAATGATTCACTGTCTAACATTTAAAATCTCTACTGTCCCACCCCCCCCCCAACACCTCTGTCACAGCTGTATGTCTGAGATAACTCCTCACTGACATCATGTTGCCAAAATCAGGTATGAATCATATTTAAAACCACATTTAAAAAGTCATATCTGAGTTACTTATGGGGGGGGGGGGGTAACTGTAGTTTACAAAGTAGACTCCTAAGTCTACATGGAGGAGGAGGAGGAGAGGTGTCTGAGGAGGGGATTTAAAGACAAAGTGAGAGACATTGATATGATCTTGATCTGATGTTAGCGTAGTCTGTTTCTCTGTATTTAATCTCACCCAGGTGGCTCTGCAAAACACACACATATATTGTAGGTTCAGAGATTTGCAGTGAAACAAAGAGCCACACTTCCCTCTCCAGGGCTGAGCAGTGCTAGCTTCTAGCTTTGGAGCAAATATGGTTTTATTCTTAATTCTAACCCCCTCCCCCATCGCCCCCCCGCCGGCTGGGCTCTCAGAAGGGGGAGAGATTTGGAAGGATCTGTGCAGAGGAGAGAAAATGAGGACATATTCCACTGATCAAATGATTTTATTAATGTAAATCAAAAGAGAATAATTCAACATGTGCCTCTCTCACTAACTCTGTGCTGTTCTATCGCTCTTCTTTCTTCCTCTCTTTGCCTTTGTCTTTCTCTGTCTCCGTCCCTCCTCTGACGTCTATCTACCCCTGATTTCACCAGATTAAAGACCACAGCCCCGTTCTTCCTCCACTTCCTTTTCATTCTCTCTCCACTTCCTTTTCATTCTTTCTACACTTCCTTTTCATTCTCTCTCCACTTCCTTTTCATTCTTCCTCCACTTCCTTTTCATTCTTTCTACACTTCCTTTTCATTCTTTCTACACTTCCTTTTCATTCTTTCTACACTTCCTTTTCATTCTTCCTCCACTTCCTTTTCATTCTTCCTCCACTTCCTTTTCATTCTTTCTCCACTTCCTTTTCATTCTTCCTCTAGTTCCTTTTAATTCTTTCTACACTTCCTTTTCATTCTTCCTCCACTTCCTTTTCATTCTTTCTACACTTCCTTTTCATTCTTCCTCCACTTCCTTTTCATTCTTTCTCCACTTCCTTTTCATTCTTCCTCTAGTTCCTTTTAATTCTTTCTACACTTCCTTTTCATTCTTCCTCCACTTCCTTTTCATTCTTTCTACACTTCCTTTTCATTCTTTCTCCCCTTCCTTTTCATTCTTTCTCCACTTCCTTTTCATTCTCTCTCCACTTCCTTTTCATTCTTTCTCCACTTCCTTTTCATTCTTTCTCCACTTCCTTTTCATTCTTTCTCCACTTCCTTTTCATTCTTTCACCACTTCTTTTTCATTCTTTCTCCACTTCCTTTTCATTCCTTCTCCACTTCCTTTTCATTCTCTCTCCACTTCCATTTAATTCTCTCTCCACTTCCCTTTTCATTCTTCCTCCACTTCCTTTTCATTATTTCTTCACTTCCTTTTCATTATTTCTTCAATTCCTTTTCATTCTTTCTCTACTTCCTTTTCATTATTTCTCCACTTCCTTTTCATTCTTCCTCCACTTCCTTTTCATTCTTCCTCCACTTCCTTTTCATTCTTTCTCCACTTCCTTTTTCATTCTCTCTCCACATCCTTTTCATTGTTTCTCCACTTCCTTTGCATTCTTCCTCTCTCCACTTCCTTTTCATTCTCTCTCCACTTCCTTTTAATTCTTTCTCCACTTCCTTTTCATTCTCTCTCCACTTCCTTTTCATTCTTCCTCTACTTCCTTTTCATTCTTCCTCCACTTCCTTTTCATTCTCCCGCCACTTCCTTTTCATTCTTTCTACACTTCCTTTTCATTCTTCCCACACTTCCTTTTCATTCTTCCTACACTTCCTTTTGTTGCACTTTCCTTTGTGTGTGTTTTTTTCTTTTGTATATTTTGTCATTTACAACAGTTTCTGTTTCCTGTTTCATTTGACTTCATTCAGCTTTTATACTTTTTTTGTAATGTTCAGCATTTTTGGATTTGATGCTCAGTTCTCCTGATGTTTACTATATACTATTACTATAGTCAGGTTTAGGAAAGAGCTACATGGTTGGGATTAAAACTTCTACGTTTGTTACGTGAAGTGAACCCCCCCCACCCCCCCCCCCCCCCCCCCCCCCCCCTACAGAGGTTAGTCCAGGTAAGTTTATGACATGTTTACCTGATTCACATCCACATGGCAGTGCCTCTGAAAATAGCTGTTTTCCATTTCCCACAGTAGACTGCAGCCAGGTGGATGCATCATCACTGACCTGCTAAACATGTTACATATAAACACCGATGCTGTTTCCAGATCAGTGAAACGTCAGCCTACCAGGGAATGAAACACAGCCTATGACTCTGCACAACAGGCGTAAGCTACTCATAGACAGGGAGGATGTGTCATAACTGTATAATCAGCCTGATCAACCTGTTATGTTCACATTGGATATGAAACATCCACCGACGGATTTCTGTCTGCTGCCACGTCTGAGACGAGCAGCAGGAACAAAGGACACATTTCAGTAACACTTCCTTTTACAGATCCACACATTTCATGGTAAGTAGGTGATAATTAGCAAGTAAAGTGTTTGAAATGTCTTTGTAATAACCCTTGTATTTACCTCAAAATGTATCGAATATTACCGCAACATTATTTAATAATTATATTCTGCTATTTCCCAAAGCAGGTAATAAATATCTGGTAGTGTCTTTAATACATTACCAGTAAAGTAATATGAAGTTAATTGATGATGTTCATGATTACAAAGGCTTTATTCCAGGTCCGCTGGTTACTGGTGAGTAGATGATAATTAACATAATGTAACTTCTTTGAAATTTCTTGGACATTACTTTCTGATAATATTAGAATTGTGTTCTATTTCCCAATAAGCAGTCAATAATTAGCTGGTAATGTATTTTATATAATTCTACCAAGTTAATTGATTGTAACTTCACATGGACGTAGTATAGAGAGGCTCAGGCTCTAAGTCATCCTCACCTGCTTGTTGTAGTCAGTGATGTCCAGAATCAGAAACACTAACAGTGGAGGTTAACAGCTCATAGATAGATAGATAGATAGATAGATGGATGGATGGATGGATGGATGGATGGATGGATGGATAGATAGATAGATAGATAGATAGATAGATAGATAGATAGATAGATAGATGGATATATAGATAAATAGATAGGTAGATAGATAGATAGATAGATAGATAGATAGATAGATAGATAGATAGATAGATAGATAGATAGATAGATAGGTAGATATCTACTAATCTAATCATTTGAATAGTGTGTTTTATGCAAATAAGCACTCTAGATGACAATAACAAAGTACAGTACTGTGTAGAGAGCTGTGTATAGTACTGTGGACAGACCCTCCCACCCCCGAAAAATAAGCTGTAGTGAGAAGTTGGGATGAGAACGTTTGTTTGTGCACAATAAGCCCCACGATGGTGAGATTTATAGCTGATTAGAAGTGTTTACTGTTAGTGTCAGTTTCCCACCTCTGATGAAGAGCAGCACTCAGACACGTCTCTAAACTTTGTCTCATCCAGAGAGACAGAGTCCCAGACTGTGTCTGTCAGACGGTCTGAAGGGAATACTACCTGTTATTACTCAGCAGAGCATTAACCTTAAAATATTATGACTTTATTGTTGACTTCTCAGAGAACACAGATATGTGGGACATGTTTTCAATGTGCAGAAAGTTTTGAACATGAGCAAAAATCTTGCTGAAACACATTTGAGCTCTTAAAATCCGGCAGTTTATTAACGAATTAATAAATTAATTACTACATTATATTCCATCATACTTTCATAGTATTTATGTCATATAGTATCACCTGCCGTCTGAATTCTGTGTTTTCCTTTACAAAATAAAGACATTTCCACCATAAATTGGGGCATAAAAATTCACCAGAATGCAGGAAATGAAGTGTTTGACGATCAACATTTCCTGAGGGACGACCACCAGACCCCCCGCTTAAAGCTTCAGTAGGCAGAATGTTGTTGGCATTATTGAGCAAAAATCCCATAATAACCTTTCAGCATATTGTAATTCAAGTGTTCTGAGAGAAAACTAGACTTCTGCTCCTCCTCATGTCTCTGTTTCAGGCTTTAGAACATCTACTCTTTTACGGGAGACTTTGACCAATCACAGGTCATTTCAGAGAGAGAGAGCGTTCCTATTGGCTGTGCTCCGGCTGGTGGGCGGTGCTTTGTATTTCCTCAACAGATCTCAACATGGCTGCCGGGTCACAAACTTTCTCATTTTACAGCTAAACAGTAACTACAAGATGATTCTGAGAACATCTGAGGAGAGAAATAGTCATTACAGTAACAGAATATTGATTCATATCTGATCAGCGCTGCCTAGTTTGACCGTTTGGTCGGAGTTGGTGAGTGATTGACAGCTGCTCAGAGACGGCAGACTCCAGATCAGCTCTGATTGGTTGGCTGTCTCATGCTCTACCGTCAGGATATAGTGACCATTTTATAAATACAACTTTTTTTAATCACATTTGCTCCATTTCTACCAACTGATGCTTTAATATGTGTCTCACCATATTTTTTTTAAATGAAACCTGAATGGCTGCTGTTTGTGATCAATAATGAGATCTCATTAAAATCTTAATGTCATATTTATAACTGTTACATTTGTTTAACACTCATAAATATAATTTATATTCACCAGTGGGATACCTCCAGGTCTGAGAAGTGAAGCCAATGATGAAGCTCCTTAAACCTTCATCCTGTCTACCAGCCAGCAGGGGGCGACTCCTCTGGTTCTATAGAAGTCTCTGAGAAAATGAGCTTCTACTTCTCTCTTGATTTATTACCTCAGTAAACATTGTAAACATGAGTTTATGGCCTCAATCACTAGTTTCAAGTCTTCTTCAATACAGCATGATGTTCATTTAGTAAATTATGGTCCCATTTAGAGTCAGATAGACCATAAAGCAGGGGATGCTTTAGGGCGGGGCTACCTGCTGATTGGGTGTTTTGTTTCCATAAAAAATGTCTTATTCAGGTTTCGGTTGCACTTAGCTCCACCCTCTCGTTTAACTTCCAGTTGCAAAAAACCATGATGGCGACGGCCAAAAAAACAAGATGGCGACGGCCAAAATGCCAAACTCAAGGCTTCAAAACAGCAGTCCACAACCGATGGGTGTCGTCATGGTGACCACGCCCTCTTCTTCTATACAGTCTTTGGTATTCACATGGCTTTTATTTCTCCCTGGGAAACTAATGATAATGATATTCTAACTGTCCAGTTAGATCAGATCTGTTATTGGAAATTAAACGACATCATGCTTTTTAATGATATAACACAGAATACCAATCAACATTAATATCCATGGGAGACAATTAGCCTATATTTTAACTGATGGGGGCGCTAAGGGACCTGGATAATAGATAGGGGCACTGTCCCCACAGCAACAGATATAAAGAGTTAAAATGATCCTGCTAGATGAAATATGTGACTGAAAGAAGACCACACTGATGCCAGTTGAATATGTATAAATATTTATTGTAGTCAACTAACAGATATGATTCATAGAACCCAAGGAGATGAGTTTTTCAGGTCATTTTAAAGTTTCCAGCAGAATGATGGCCCTAGAGGGAAACTTCTAACAAACGCAGACATCAGATGTCTTTATTTTTATGAAGTATGAAAAGCACAGCAACGCCCACCAGGAGGAAGGAGTCCCAGCAGAGGGGGGGGAATCCCAAAGAGAGGCTAGTCTGTCTCTGTCTGTCTGTCTCCGTCAGTCTCTAAGAACAGCTTCACACTGCCACGGTGTGCAGACACAAAGACAAAACAGACACTGAAATGCAAAGATATTGAGGGTCGTTTCTAAGAATGTCAGGTTTCTGTTGTTTTATACTAAAGGGAGTCTGAGAATAACTTGACTGCAGCCCTCATATGGAGTCAGGATAAGAGAACAAGACACAGCGAGACAAACAGAAATAGTGGCCGTGCATGGGGAGAGAAAACAGAAAGACATGATGTCCCTTTGGAGACTCTGATCACACGGGGCTGTTACTGACTGACAGAAGTTCATGCAAATTACAATCTTGGTCATTTCAGCTGTAATTCATTTGTTGTGTAATCTCCCTGGACTTTCTCTAGTCCAGGTAGGAGACATGAAATGGAATCTATAACAGGAACGTGTTTTTGTTTTTCTATTTCTGGCAGAAACTCAATCAGAGAGTGACAAATTGCAAGCTCTTGACCCCGAAGCAGGGCAGCACTGAGCACCAACACGTTGTGTGGATTTCATTATGAACTGAGAATGTGTTTCACAAACATGAGGCTCACAGATAACGTCCGACATCTTGAGATGGTTCAGTCTTAAATGAGCAGAAGGAAAGGAAAGATATAAGTATGGTATGTATAGGTGTGTTAGTGTGCATTAGTGTCCGTCAAGTTACAGTTCAGTCCGAGCTAAAGGTAGTTCTCTACGTAACACTGTTAAAATCAGAAAAATGAGTCCATGTATCTGTTACTTCTAGACTAGATTACTGCAACTCATAATTATTAGGCTGCTCCAATACGTCTCTAAAGACTCTCCAGTTGATCCAGAATGGCTCCCTGTAGAATCAAGAATAGAATTTAAAATCCTCCTCCTCACCTACAAAGCGCTAACCGGTCAGACCCCATCATATCTTAAAGAGCTCATAGTACCCTATTACCCCACCAGAGCACTGCGCTCCCAGAATGCAGCAGGGTTACTTGAGGTTCCTAGAGTCTCCAACAGTAGAATGGGAGCCAGAGCCTTCAGCTATGAAGCTCCTCTTCTGTGGAACCAGCTCCCAGTTTCAGTCCGGGAGGCAGAGACCCTCTCCACATTTAAGGGTAGGCTGAAGACTTTCCTCTTTGATAACGCTTATAGTTAGGGCTGGTTCAAGGCTGGCTCAGGCTGCCTTGGACCAGCCCCTAGTTAAGCTGCTGTAGGCCTAGACTGCCGGGGGACTTCCTATGAGACACTGAGCTCCTCTCTCCTTCTCCTTCTGTATATATTCATGTCCCATTCATGCATGTTACTAACTTGATTTCTCCCCCGGAGTCTTTGTGCTTTCTCATCTCGCAGGTCTCCCTGGATCGGGGTTACACCTGGATCCAGGTGTAACCCCGATCCAGGTTGCAACGAGAGAGTCGAGTAGGTCTAGATTCTAGGGTCTAGAATCCAATTTTTAATACCATTAATTTCTGGGATTTTTTTCAGCTCTAGCAATTAAATTTATTTCCCAAATACAGACTTTTAAATCTTAACTTACCAAAACGGCAGGTTTCTGAGTACCTGTACCTACCTGTACCTACCTGGGTACCTGTACCTACCTGGGTACCTGTACCTGTACCTACCTGAGTACCTGTACCTGTACCTACCTGAGTACCTGTACCTACCTGAGTACCTGTACCTACCTGGGTACCTGTACCTACCTGATTACGTGTACCTACCTGGGTACCTATACCTACCTGATTACGTGTACCTACCTGGGTACCTGTACCTATGTGGGTACCTGTACCTACCTGAGTACCTGTACCTGTACCTACCTGATTACGTGTACCTACCTGGGTACCTGTACCTACCTGGGTACCTGTACCTACCTGATTACCTGTACCTACCTGAGTACCTGTACCTACCTGGGTACCTGTACCTACCTGATTACGTGTACCTACCTGGGTACCTGTACCTACGTGGGTACCTGTAGCTACCTGAGTACCTGTACCTGTACCTACCTGATTACGTGTACCTACCTGGGTACCTATACCTACCTGATTACGTGTACCTACCTGGGTACCTGTACCTATGTGGGTACCTGTACCTACCTGAGTACCTGTACCTGTACCTACCTGATTACGTGTACCTACCTGGGTACCTGTACCTACCTGGGTACCTGTACCTACCTGATTACGTGTACCTACCTGGGTACCTGTACCTACGTGGGTACCTGTAGCTACCTGAGTACGTGTACCTACCTGGGTACTTGTACCTACGTTTGTACATGTACCTACCTAGGTACCTGTACCTACCTGAGTACCTGTACCTGTACCTACCTGGGTATCTGTACCTACCTGGGTACCTGTACCTACCTGAGTACCTGTACCTGTACCTACCTGGGTACCTGTACCTACCTGGGTACCTGTACCTACCTGAGTACCTGTACCTGTACATACCTGGGTACCTGTACCTACGTGGGTACCTGTAGCTACCTGAGTACGTGTACCTACCTGGGTACTTGTACCTACGTTTGTACATGTACCTACCTAGGTACCTGTACCTACCTGAGTACCTGTACCTACCTGAGTACCTGTACCTGTACCTACCTGGGTACCTGTACCTACCTGGGTACCTGTACCTACCTGAGTACCTGTACCTGTACCTACCTGGGTACCTGTACCTACCTGGGTACCTGTACCTACCTGAGTACCTGTACCTGTACATACCTGGGTACCTGTACCTACTTGGGTACCTGTACCTACCTGAGTACGTGTACCTACCTGGGTACCTGTACCTACGTGGGTACCTGTAGCTACCTGGGTACTTGTACCTACGTTTGTACATGTACCTACCTGGGTACCTGTACCTACCTGAGTACCTGTACCTACCTGGGTACTTGTACCTACGTTTGTACATGTACCTACCTGGGTACCTGTACCTACCTGAGTACCTGTACCTACCTGAGTACCTGTACCTGTACCTACCTGGGTATCTGTACCTACCTGGGTACCTGTACCTACCTGAGTACCTGTACCTGTACCTACCTGAGTACCTGTACCTGTACCTACCTGGGTACTTGTACCTACGTTTGTACATGTACCTACCTAGGTACCTGTACCTACCTGAGTACCTGTACCTACCTGAGTACCTGTACCTGTACCTACCTGGGTACTTGTACCTACGTTTGTACATATACCTACCTAGGTACCTGTACCTACCTGAGTACCTGTACCTACCTGAGTACCTGTACCTGTACCTACCTGGGTATCTGTACCTACCTGGGTACCTGTACCTACCTGAGTACCTGTACCTGTACCTACCTGGGTACCTGTACCTACCTGGGTACCTGTACCTACCTGGGTACCTGTACCTACCTGAGTACCTGTACCTGTACATACCTGGGTACCTGTATCTACCTGGGTACCTGTACCTACCTGATTACGTGTACCTACCTGGGTACCTGTACCTACTTGGGTACTTGTACCTACGTTTGTACATGTACCTACCTGGGTACCTGTACCTACCTGAGTACCTGTACCTACCTGGGTACTTGTACCTACGTTTGTACATGTACCTACCTGGGTACCTGTACCTACCTGAGTACCTGTACCTACCTGGGTACTTGTACCTACGTTTGTACATGTACCTACCTAGGTACCTGTACCTACCTGAGTACCTGTACCTACCTGAGTACCTGTACCTGTACCTACCTGGGTATCTGTACCTACCTGGGTACCTGTACCTACCTGAGTACCTGTACCTGTACCTACCTGAGTACCTGTACCTGTACCTACCTGGGTACTTGTACCTACGTTTGTACATGTACCTACCTAGGTACCTGTACCTACCTGAGTACCTGTACCTACCTGAGTACCTGTACCTGTACCTACCTGGGTACTTGTACCTACGTTTGTACATGTACCTACCTAGGTACCTGTACCTACCTGAGTACCTGTACCTACCTGAGTACCTGTACCTGTACCTACCTGGGTATCTGTACCTACCTGGGTACCTGTACCTACCTGAGTACCTGTACCTGTACCTACCTGGGTACCTGTACCTACCTGGGTACCTGTACCTACCTGGGTACCTGTACCTACCTGAGTACCTGTACCTGTACATACCTGGGTACCTGTATCTACCTGGGTACCTGTACCTACCTGATTACGTGTACCTACCTGGGTACCTGTACCTACTTGGGTACCTGTACCTACCTGATTACGTGTACCTACCTGGGTACTTGTACCTACGTTTGTACGTGTACCTACCTGAGTACCTGTACCTACTAGCTGAAGCACAACACCCACACATACACTGCTATCACCTGGCACACCATACAGTCTACCAGCTAGTAGGTGGAAGTAGTTTAAATTCATGAATGTGAGCCAGTGTTCTGGTTAAACCGGGACAAATGATACACCAGATGTTTGATGGCTGAAACCCATCAGTGTCAACATGGCTTAATACGAGTCATTATCAGCTGTTTAACATCATCGCTCTGGTTAATGAGATCATTAATAAGGCCAATCAAACACCGTGACTTTAAACAGTATTTCTATACAAACATTCTAGACCAGCCTCCCTGTCTTTACCTAGACCAGGAGCTGCATTAGTATTAACTGCGTGTCTTCAAGCAACAAGAAGCTACATGGGCTAATGAGTTTTTGCTTATTAATATTGAAATTAATGCAGCAAGGGACGTTGAACTCAAATGAAATCAGCCGCTCTGTAGGGGAACCCTGTGGTGTGGATGTGTAGTTAGCATCATGTGTTACTCTGGAGTCGATGTGTTGACTACAGTGTTTACACAGCGACTGTGGACAGAGACAGAGAGAGAAGACAAAGTCAGGTCATTTCTGCCTAGAGAAGAAATATAATTAGCATTAAATAAGCAGGCAGTGTGGACATTTGACCCTCTACCTCCTTGTGCCATACTGTTGTTGTCCTCGAGGCAGATTGTTATCCACACTGCTGGTGATCCACACTGATCCAGTCACGTCAATCTCTGTCTCCCGCTGAAGACAATATTGCTCCTATACATCATCTCCGAGGGCTTTGGCCATCACGATGGATGGCGAGGAGACTGGTGCGGCGCACATCGGGGATTTGTGGAAAAACCTTGAAACGCTGTCAGGTCGATGAGCGGAGCAGCAGCAGCCATCATTCAGCTCGGAGGGCCCTTGAAAAAAAAAATACTCGTCAATCAATACAGGATCCATCAGAGTGTGTGAGAGACACACTCACCTGTTATCACCTTCAGACTGGGACAAGAGAGAGAGAGAGAGAGAGAGAGAGAGAGAGAGAGAGAGAGAGAGAGAGAGAGAGAGAGAGGGAGAGAGAGAGAGAGAGAGAGAGAGAGAGAGAGACAGAGAGAGAGGGAGAGAGAGAGAGAGAGAGAGAGAGAGAGAGAGAGAGAGGGAGAGAGAGAGAGAGAGAGAGAGAGAGAGAGGGAGAGAGAGAGAGAGAGAGAGAGAGAGAGAGGATGCTTTACGTCACTTTGGTTTACGTCAAAATCAGCTAAATATTCAGCCATGGCATTGTCAGGAAAATTAGCTCGTTTTGGGGAAATAAATGTAATTATCCTAGAATTATTAACCAGCTAAACACTTTAACTATTCATCCACCGATACATCCTCACTGTCAGCGTAATAATATTAATAAACCATTTCTCTTAGTGATCAATGAAGAATCAAATCAAATCAAATGAATTTTATTTGTATAGCCCAAAATCACAAATCACAAATTTGCCTCAGGGGGCTTTACAATCTGTACAGGATACAACACCCTCTGTCCTTGACAATGCAACCCTCACATCGGCTAAGGAAAAACTTAACCACAAAAAAAAGCTTTTAACAGGGAGGAAAAATGGAAGAAACCTCAGGAAGAGCGGCAGAGGAGGGATCCCCCTTCCAGGATGGACAGACGTGCAATAGATGTTGTGTGTACAGAGTAAAAACATAATGCAAACACAACATAGACAATTCATGACAAAAATGAATACATATAATGTGAATAAAGAAGGTCATTCAGGGCGTCCAACTTCACTTTTCCTAGTGAAGCGGTTCTTAATCTGGGTGCAGATTAAGGTGTCAGGCACAAAGGGGTTGTATTTAGTCTCTTAATTAATCACAGGTGTGTTTTAACAGGAATTGAACCAATCAGAGTGTCATCTCTCTCTCTCCCTTTAAAAACCAGGTGTTCCTGCTCCGGGCACATCGCTGTTTAAAAGGTGGATTCAGTAAACTGGAGAAGTTGAGTTGTTTTCTGCTGAGGAAACAGATCTGATCATACTGACTGATAACCTGTTTAACCTGGTTAAACAGGTTAAATATATATATATATATATATATATATATATATATATATATTTATTTATATATAAGATAACAATGCACCAACAAAGCACCTGACCACACCTCATTTCAGACCAACACACCGATGCGTTGGTCTGAAACGAGCAATGAGCAGGTGTAAGAGACGGCCTTATGACTGTGTCCAAAATCACTCCCCTTTTGCCACCTAGTGCACTATATTTATTTATTTACCGCCATTTTATCTGAGCATCATTCTAAGTATCATGTGTAGTGAGTAGTAAAAGGCAATAATGGGATACAATAGACAGAAATGCAACAGTCCTCCCTGTGTGATGAACCATTATGACATCATTGTAAACCGGATGCTCATTGGCTGACTGTGTTTCCACCGAAGAACTTCAGGAAGACACATCCAGATGTCAGGTTATAGATATGAAACATGTCTGATATTATCAGTGTATTTAGAGTGACACTCCACAACAACAGATGTAACTCATCACAGTAAACTCTGCTGTGATGAGTCAACTTTAAACTCTGTCTTTCTAGTTTTTGGCTCAAATCAAAAGAGGCGATGAAGTCAGACCCAGAGATGGACTGATTATGTCTCCAAAGAAAGACAGCGTTCTGCTAGATAGACACGCACACACACACACACACACACACACACACACACACTCACACACACTGCATGTTGTGGCTCTCGGTGTCGTGCTGCCACCCTTTTCATCTGTGCTGCAGCCGGGCGAGGAAATAAGAAGAAACATGAATAAACTAAAGTGACAGTCTCTCTAACAGAATTCACACATTCACAGCTCATGAAAAGAAATCTATTATATTTCCAAGAAGGAAGTTGTGAATGGTCTAAAGCAGGTTCTGGTGGTTCTGAGTTGGGGAGTTCAGAGTGTATACTGGGTCAACTCAGCACCACATTTGGGACAAGATCTCTGATTTGTGTCTCACCCCCCAACAATAATCCTTTAATCGTTGTCCTGTGATTGTCAGTGACAAGACTGTCGTGGATTAACATCCTCTTTAACAATATTCACATATTTTGTCTCTGTGGACTAAAATTGTAAAATATAAAAAAAAGCCCATCATCTGACAATTGTGACACACACTCCTCTGAAATAAACACCATCATATTGAAGTTATAGCAAATAAAAATACTGTTTTATAATTTAACATTTTACAAGTTGCCAGTAGAAAAGTAAAACTGTTTGTGATGAGAGAAAATAAAATGATTATGAATTAATAATCAAAATAATAATACAGACTGTGTAAAAGACAGTAAAACATTTCTTTGCAGAGTTTTTATAGAAATTAGCTTAAACTTTTGTTGTATTATAAACAGTTTATGGTTTGTCCAACTACAGATATTCTATAAGACAGACATGGAATAATAGAACATGAATAAACAGTAAAGAGACGGTGAAATGATTAAAACACACTATTGTGTCATACATGGTATACGTTGTAAATTAAAACTGAAGCTCGGATGATTTTCGTCACAGGGCAGATGAGCACTGGCTGAGTCATCGTGATGTCACCGTGATGTCATCGTGATGTCACCGTGATGTCACCGTGATGTCACCCACTAGTTTGTGGATTACCATTTTGAAGCCTCCAGTTGGACATTTTTGCCGTCGTCATCACAGTTTTTTGGAGACAGAAGTGACCATATTTGGACAGGAGCTGGGGAGGAAGGAAGCCCGGCGGGGTCAAGTACCATTAGCACAGAAAATGCTAAGTTACCACCTAACGGTAGCGCTAGCTAGCTAGCTTGGTTAGCAAGGTGTAATTCTGTGATATTAATTGGGAAAAAACAGGCTTTAAACAACATGTACTTATGAACAGCTGACTCACAGTCTTTTAGTAGCACCGATGAACAAGACATTTTTAGGCGATGCGATACACAGCGTCATGGATACGTAGCCCCGCCCTAAAGCATCCCCTGATTTATGGTCTATCTAACTCTAAATGGGACCATAATTCACTAAATGAACATCATGCTGTATTGAAGAAGACTTGAAACTAGCGATTGAGACCATAAACTCATATTTACAATGTTTACTGAGGTAATAAATCAAGAGAGAAGTAGGCTCATTTTCTCATTGGGTCCTTTTCATTGTGCTAACGTATGCTTCCTCGTGTCCTATCTCCTCGTGTCCTATCTCCTCGTTCCCCCCCACAGGTCAGAAAAGGCATTCCTATTGGCTGTTCTACATGTGCGTGCACGTCCCTTCAGTGAAAATCTGATTCAACGGTAGAATGTCCTGCAGGAAAAGTTTCCATTCCAGCATTGACAACATCGGCCTACACATGCAAAGCAGCCGTAAAAAGGAAGATGGACTCATCACACAGAGAGTGTGATGTGACAAACATTCTCTCTCCGTGTCTGCAACGCTTCGCCGATACTGTAGCTCGGCTCGCTAGAGCCTCCAATCACTGTTTGTCATCTCAGATGGCAAAAGGATTTCCTGCTTTACACCATCTCAAACACCGACTTCTGTGGAATTCACACGCTTGTATATAATGTTGAGGACGTGATGACATGTTGTGTTTGAAGATAATCAGTTATCGTTGTTTAATGTTCAGTCTAATGGAAGCTTTCGCTGTGGATATAACAGAACTAAAGAGGCAGCCATGTTCACAGTTTTATACATTGGGCAAGTCACACACACACACACACACACACACACGCACACACACACACACACACACACACAGAGAGAGAGCATTTGTAATGACACCAGGACTGTGTTATATTAAATACTTAATTAACCCTTAGTAACCCATGATAAATGATTAAGGGTTGCTAAGGACATCCTGGCTCTCAGTCTCTTTATGAATATACATGATGAATATACATGATACACTCTGCGACCTTGTTGGGCGACTTGGACAGAAATTAAATTAATGTTGATTACTGGAGCCCTGCCATATTATCTGTTAAATGGGGCGTTCAAAATGAAATGAGAGAGAGAGAGAGAGAGAGAGAGAGAGAGAGAGAGAGAGAGAGAGAGAGAGAGAGAGAGATTTGTGTTAGATAGCTGCTGTTTTTTTTATTATTATTACAGTTCAATACAAATACTTTTAAAGAGGGTCACCGCCCGGCTCTGGAACTGTGACAAAAACAGGAGACACACGACTATACTGAACAAATAAGAGTTACAGTCTGTTCGCTTCTCTGAGCTTCCATCAGAGCAGTTCCCCCCCCAAAACAGAGACGGTGTCGGCCCCCCCGCCAGCAAACACAAGAGGAGTTCAACACAATAACCCTTTCATTTACAGGCCGTTAATAACGCAGTAATGTGAAGACATCGACAGGAAATAACAGTTGAGTAAAATCACTATAAGGACAAGTTGTAGTAGTATAATTACCTGGAATCAGTGTAAAGTATTGGGACATTAGCTGTAGTAGTATAATCACCTGGAATCAGTGTGAAGTATTGGGACATTAGTTGTAGTAGTATAATCACCTGGAATCAGTGTAAAGTATTGGGACATTAGCTGTAGTAGTATAATCACCTGGAATCAGTGTAAAGTATTGAGACATTAGTTGTAGTAGTATAATCTCCTGGAATCAGTGTAAAGTATTGGGACATTAGTGTGGAGTAGTATAATCACCAGGAATCAGTGGTAAAGTACTTGGGAACATTAGTGTAGTAGTATAATCACCTGGAATCAGTGTGAAGTATTGGGACATTAGTTTTGTATATAAATCACGCTGGAATCAGTGTGAAGTATTGGGACATTAGTTGTAGTAGTATAGCATCACCGTGGATTCAGTGTGTAAGTATTGGGACATTAGCTGTAGTAGATAAAATCAACCTGGAATCAGTATTAAGTATTGGGACATAAGTTGTAGTAGTATAATCACCTGGAATCTTGTAAAGTATTGGGACATTAGTTGTAGTAGTATAATCACCTGGAATCAGTGTAAAGTATTGGGACATTAGTTGTAGTAGTATAATCACCTGGAATCAGTGTAAAGTATTGGGACATTAGTTGTAGTAGTATAATCACCTGGAATCAGTGTAAAGTATTGGGACATTAGTTTGTAGTAGTATAATCACCTGAAATCAGTGTAAAGTATTGGGACATTAGTTGTAGTAGTATAATCACCATGAATCCGTGTAAAGTATTGGGACATTAGTTGTAGTAGTATAATCAACTTGGAATTACTGTGTATAGTATTGGGACATTAGTTGTAGTAGTATAATCAACCTTGGATCAGTGTAAAGTATTGGGCATTAGTTGTAGTAGTATAATCACCTGGCATCAGTGAAAGTATAGAGACATTAGTTGTAGTAGTATAAGTCACCTGGAACAGTATAAATTATTGGACATTAGTTGTAGTAGTATAATCACCTGGAATCAGTGTAAAGTATTGGGACATTAGTTGTAGTAGTATAATCACCTGGAATCAGTGTAAAGTATTGGGACAATAGTTGTAGTAGTATAATCACCTGGAATCAGTGTAAAGTATTGGACATTAGTTGTAGTAGTATAAATCACCTGGAATCAGTGTAAAGTATTGGGACATTAGTTGTAGTAGTATAATCACCTGGAATCAGTGTAAAGTATTGGGACCTTAGTTGTAGTAGTATTATCACCTGGAATCAGTGTAAAGTATTGGGACATTAGTTGTAGTAGTATATCACCTGGAATCAGTGTAAAGTATTGGGACATTAGTTGTAGTAGTATAATCACCTGGAATCAGTGTAAAGTATTGGAACATTAGTTGTAGTAGTATAATCACCTGGAATTACTGTGAAGTATTGGGACATTAGTTGTAGTAGTATAATCACCTGGAATCATGTGTAAAGTATTGGACATTAGTTGTAGTAGTATAATCACCTGAATCAGTGTAAAGTATTGGACATTAGTTGTAGTAGTATAATCACCTGGAATCAGTGTAAAGTATTGGGACATTAGTTGTAGTAGTATAATCACTTGGAATTACTGTGAAGTATTGGGACTTTAGTTGTAGTAGTATAATCACCTGGAATCAGTGTAAAGTATTGGGACATTAGTTGTAGTAGTATAATCACCTGGAATCAGTGTAAAGTATTGGGACATTAGTTGTAGTAGTATAATCACCTGGAATCAGTGTAAAGTATTAGGACAATAGTTGTAGTAGTATAATCACCTGGAATCAGTATAAAGTATTGGGACATTAGTTGTAGTAGTATAATCACCTGGAATCAGTGTAAAGTATTGGGACATTAGTTGTAGTAGTATAATCACCTGGAATCAGTGTAAGTATTGGACATTAGTTGTAGTAGTATAATCACCTGGAATCAGTGTAAAGTATAGGGACATTAGTTGTAGTAGTATAATCCCTGGAATCAGTGTAAGTATTGGGACATTAGTTGTAGTAGTATAATCACCTGGAATCAGTGTAAAGTATTGGGACATTAGTTGTAGTAGTATAATCACCTGGAATCAGTGTAAAGTATTGGGACATTAGTTGTAGTAGTATAATCACCTGGAATTACTGTGAAGTATTGGGACATTAGTTGTAGTAGTATAATCACCTGGAATCAGTGTGAAGTATTGGGACATTAGTTGTAGTAGTATAATCACCTGGAATCAGTGTGAAGTATTGGGACATTAGTTGTAGTAGTATAATCACCTGGAATCAGTGTAAAGTATTGGGACATTAGTTGTAGTAGTATAATCACCTGGAATCAGTGTAAAGTATTGGGACATTAGTTGTAGTAGTATAATTACCTGGAATTACTGTAAAGTATTGGGACATTAGTTGTAGTAGTATAATCACCTGGAATCAGTGTAAAGTATTGGGACATTAGTTGTAGTAGTATAATCACCTGGAATCAGTGTAAAGTATTGGGACATTAGTTGTAGTAGTATAATCACCTGGAATCAGTGTAAAGTATTGGGACATTAGTTGTAGTAGTATAATTACGTGGAATTACTGTAAAGTATTGGGACATTAGTTGTAGTAGTATAATTACCTGGAATCAGTGTAAAGTATTGGGACATTAGTTGTAGTAGTATAATCACCTGGAATCAGTGTGAAGTATTGGGACATTAGTTGTAGTAGTATAATCACCTGGAATACAGTGAAAGTATTGGGACATTAGTTGTAGTAGTATAATCACCTGAATCAGTGTAAAGTATTGAGACATTAGTGTAGTAGTATAATCACCTGGAATACTGTAAAGTATTGGGACATTAGTTGTAGTAGTATAATTACCTGGAATCAGTGTAAAGTATTGGGACATTAGTTGTAGTAGTATAATCACCTGGAATTACTGTGAAGTATTGGGACATTAGTTGTAGTAGTATAATCACCTGGAATTACTGTGAAGTATTGGGACATTAGTTGTAGTAGTATAATCACCTGGAATCAGTGTAAAGTATTGGGACTTTAGTTGTAGTAGTATAATCACCTGAAATCAGTGTAAAGTATTGGGACATTAGTTGTAGTAGTATAATTACCTGTAATTACTGTAAAGTATTGGGACATTAGTTGTAGTAGTATAATCACCTGGAATCAGTGTAAAGTATTGGGACATTAGTTGTAGTGGTATAATCACCTGGAATCAGTGTAAAGTATTGGGACATTAGTTGTAGTAGTATAATCACCTGGAATCAGTGTAAAGTATTGAGACATTAGTTGTAGTAGTATAATCACCTGGAATCAGTGTAAAGTATTGAGACATTAGTTGTAGTAGTATACTGAGTAGCCTACTACTAAATGTGATGTGTTGTTGTTTGACATACAGTAACATACATGTAGAGTATGATACTGTTTAATAGAAATAAACTATGTTTATGCTCAAAGATATATCAGAGCCTCGATGGACATTCACCATTTCCTGGTGATAATATTTCTTTTTAATACTTCAGTTCGGTGGGGACGGATTTAAAGAAGGAAAGGGACATTTTATTAATGTTCATCATTTTATTAACTTTCCCTGCAACAATCGTGTTTTTTTTTATTTCAGTGTAATGGTATTCAAAGAACATTGTCCATGATGTTATATTTAAATTGTTGCTTAATGAATACTAGTTTATTGTAGCCTGTGTCACACGGTTTGTCCTTTAGGTGGAAGCTGTTGATGTGTCAGTGTGATTACATGTAAATATAAATTATTACTACTTTTACAGTGAGTATTCTAAGTTTAAAAGGCTGATAGCAGTCAGCAATGTGAAGGTAATTATGTTGTTACTGCCAGGAGAGAGAAATGACCTGTAGGTTCCTAAAAAGGAGTTGACAGCACACTGTACAGGCAGAAAGGCAATCATGGGTTTACTACGGTGACATTTCTAACAGTCGTCACACTGGCTTTAGGGAAACAGCTGTTGCCGTGGCTACCACTCTTCTTGGCTCGTCTGAAGGTACGACTGTGGAAACTACAATACACTACGGTCATTAGACTGAAAGTACTCGGCTATGTTGTGCTTTTATTTTGGGCAACAACAATGTTACCATGCTGACGGTTAAGTAAGGGATAATATACAGCTAGCGGGTCATTGTAGTGAAAGAATCCCCTTCAGGGCGATGCAGCATCGCCCTGAAGGGGATTCTTTCACTACAATGACCCGCTAGCTGTACATTATCCCGCTTATTACACGGCTACTTACTGAAGAAATCAATATTTTGACGCAAAAACGGTCCGCCAGAGTCCGACATCAGAGCTGCGCCCATAGCAACGGTCTGTTCTACATAGCAACGGTCTGCTATACAGAAATAACAGACCGCAGAACGCCGTTATTGACCAATCAGAATCGAGTATTCAACACAGCCGTGTAATAAGAGCTGGTGAAGCAGCTGAAGATGTGTAGTCAGGCCTGTATCCCACCTCAGCATGGATCAAACATGGGAACATGTCTCTGCTTCCCCGGACTCACAGGGCTTTAATGGAGGTTCACTGAGTCGAGTACATAACCTGTAACGTTATACACAACACAATAGCGTGGAAATGTGCTGTATTCTATTGACATACAGAGGATGAAGAATGTTATAAACATTAACTTCCCGTTGTTGGATAATGCAGTCTGCTCTATGGAGAAGCTCACATAGCCGACCTACAAGTGGGATAAGGAGTCAATGCATTCAAATGAACATTTTATCTTTCTTAATGTAAACGTATACATGATGACTGGCTGTGAGGAGTTGAACAGTGTAGAGTTAGACTCTGGATGGATGGAGAGGAGATGCATTATGATGAGAACTCAGAGAATCACCAAACCTCCAGCTTTACACTCACTTCTTCAAGTTCCTCTTTTCCTCTATCCCCGTTTCTCCTGACTCACTTCTCACATCTTCCTCACATATCCTTCAACTCTTCTTCCTTCTCATTCTTCTTTCATCGCCTCTTTGCCTTTTCCTCCTGTCTCTCCTCCCTCTCCTCTTGTCTCTCCTCCCTCTCCTCCCTCTCCTCCCTCTCCTCTTGTCTCTCCTCCCTCTCCTCCCTCTCCTCCCTCTCCTCTTGTCTCTCCTCCCTCTCCTCCCTCTCCTCCCTCTCCTCCCTCTCCTCTTGTCTCTCCTCCCTCTCCTCCCTCTCCTCCCTCTCCTCTTGTCTCTCCTCCCTCTCCTCCCTCTCCTCCCTCTCCTCCCTCTCCTCTTGTCTCTCCTCCCTCTCCTCCCTCTCCTCCCTCTCCTCTTGTCTCTCCTCCCTCTCCTCCCTCTCCTCCCTCTCCTCCCTCTCCTCCCTCTCCTCCCTCTCCTCCCTCTCCTCCTGTCTCTCCTCCCTCTCCTCTTGTCTCTCCTCCCTCTCCTCCCTCTCCTCTTGTCTCTCCTCCCTCTCCTCCCTCTCCTCCCTCTCCTCCCTCTCCTCTGTCTCCTCTTTCTTCCTCTCTCTCCTCTTTCTTCCTCTTCAGGTATGCCGTCCGCTTGGTGACTCTCCTTCTTCGGGGGGGGGGGGACTCCCAGTTTTCTCTTCTTCTCTTCTTCTCTCTCTCTCTCTCTCTCTCTCTCCCTCTCTCTCTCTCTCTCTCTCTCTCTCTCTCTCTCACTTTTTCTCTCTGACCTGGTTCTGTTGGATCCTGCTGGAAGGCCTGATGTTGTTCAAGCTAGAGCAGCTCTGTATACACACACACACACACACACACACACACACACACACACACACACACACACACACACACACACACACACAATTGGAAACAGGGAGAACAACAACACACAATGCTCATCCAAAAGGCACATACATACACATTGAAATCTAAATACACACATTTACTCAGCATACATGCACACACACACACACACACACACACACACACACACACACACACACACACGTGCACTCACACAGTCAGCAGCTTATAGGATTACACTTCCTCTCTCTCTGGCTTTATATTGAATGTCCACAGTGACGCTGCAGGTAAAATAAATTTGTTTTTGTTAAAAGTCAAAGATATATTTGCCCTGCCGTTTAACCTCTTCCTCTCCTTTAGGGCTCCGGCATCCTCCGACAACTTTACTTTGTTCGGAGGCTGTCAGATTGTTCAGGGGCGACTGCGGCTCAGAGGGTAGAGGTCGGTGGTTCGATCCCCGGCTGCTCCGGTCACATGTCCTTGAACCCCAAATTGCTCCTGAAAGCTAAACGATTGGTGTGTGAATTTAGATCAGATCCTTGCATGGCATCACTGGCCATCAGTGTATGAATGTGTGTGTGAATGTTGACATCAGTGTGTGAATGTGTGTGTGAATGTGTGTGTGAATGTGTGTGTGAATGGGTGAATGTTGACATGTAGTGTAAAGAGCTTTGAGTGGTCGCTAAGACTAGAAAGGTGCTTTATAAATGCAGTCCATTTACATTGTGCCTCCAGCTCAGGAACAATGCTCATTACAGCCATGTCTTTAATAATTAATTAATTAAGTCAAATAAAAATGAAAACATTTTTATTAGAGGAGCCATATTAGTTTACTATCTCAGTGCCGGTCATGACTCTAATGATGAGTAATCTTTTTGGCATGTGCCCACCTGGGCAGCTTCCATTAGAATGAATGGGGAACCAGCATGATCTAGTTATGCGTTCATATGGTTCCCTCCAGTCTAGGGATGCTAATTTAGATTTTATGATGCTAATGCTATGCTAATTTTTTCTGACCAATATCCGACACTCGTTAACAGATCATTAATCATTAACCAATAAGATTAGTGCCTCTCATCCGGGGATGCCGTGGTTGAAGTGTTTAGTAAGCATCCCAGCTGCAACGATAAGCTGATGCACAAACAGGCTAAATCCATCATTTATCACCTTCTGCAGTGTTTGAGCACAACAGACAACTGAGACCCCGTTCACCGTCAGGAGAGTTACGCTTGGAACGCACTGGACGCGTTGTGGCCGCGTGGCGGCTGCGTTACCTTCTGTTTTTTATTTCGGCGTCCGTGTTAGCAGGTTAGAGCATCCGCACTGCCGCGTCTCAGCTGCGTCTCAGCTGCGTCTCTTCTAGAGATTCGAGGTCTCGCCTATTTTTGACGCGAGCCACGCGCGTTTCACAGCAGCAACAGTGAGAGAAAGTGATCTATTGACTGCATATTAACATCATACCAGCAACATTACTACAGTTTACATGTCTCTATCTGTAGAAAATGTTACAGAGATGAAAAAAAGTAAAGACTTGTTTTTAAATCAACCCTTCCTGCTTTCATTTCAAAATAAAAGCCCTCAAGCGTTTTTTCTATGGACATAATTCCTTCATTTGTTAACACAAGGCTTTTATTCTGAAATATGTGCAGACAGTGCTGTGGAACATGCAGTGACTTGGAGAGCTCCATGAATGAATAAAGTACGGGGTTTTAATTGTGGTTTATTACTATTATTTACAAATTACCACACGTTTCTTAACCTTTCTCTGTCTAAAATAAATATAAATGATATTTATAATGAAATGAAATGGCTATTATGAAAGGCAAACTCTGTGTAGAAAGAAAGAGCTGACAGCAGCAGCAGCAGCAGCAGACACGCAGCTGAAACGCAGCTGGTGTGGATGACCGACGCCTCAATCACGCAGCCACCACGCGACGCAGCCGCCACGCGGCCACAATGCGTCCAGTGCGTTCACGGCGTTACTGTAGCAGCTAGGGATGTTAATAATTAACCGTTGAACCGTTAACCGACATTAAGCATTTTAACCGATTAACGCTATCGGTGAAAACGGTTAAAAGAAATGTTAATAATTAACTAAAAGCTGAGAAAAACTCGTCGCTTTAAGGGGAAAAGCTGGTCCACCTTAACAGTCCACCTTAAGAGAGTCTGAGCCGGCGTTATAAATACAGGAAGTTGGCTCCCATCTATAGCTCGCTTGAGTGGAGGAGTTGTAGCCTCGTAGCATTTATTCACCAACAAATAAACTGTACACACACTGTCTTACGTTCACAGATATAACGCTACCGAAAACACACACAAGCTGAAGTTTCTCTGCGCTGACAGACCGTATGTGTGTGACTACGGGGAGCACGAAGCTACCAGCAGAGCTACAGATGCTAATGTAGCACAAAAACACACACTGTTTGTTGTCTGTTGTCGGACAATCGCTATCGTTAATCCAGGCAGACACACAGCTGACAACCTGCTAAACTAAACTGAATGTGCGGTGGAGACTTTTACTGGGAAAGTGGCTGCATGTCCGCGACACTACACGCAGCATCTAAGTTATCTATCTGCTCAGTTAACGCTCCCGTACAGGTGAACTGGAGACAGTGAACGCACCATACGCTCCCGTACAGGTGAACTGGAGACAGTGAACGCAGCATACGCTCCCGTACGGGTGAACTGGGGACAGTGAACGCAGCATACGCTCCCGTACGGTGAACTGGAGACAGTGAACGCAGCATACGCTCCCGTACGGGTGAACTGGAGACAGTGAACGCACCATACGCTCCCGTACGGGTGAACTGGAGACAGTGAACGCACCATACGCTCCCGTACAGATGAATTGGAGACAGTGAACGCACCATACGCTCCCGTACGGGTGAACTGGAGACAGTGAACGCACCATACGCTCCCGTACGGGTGAACTGGAGACAGTGAACGCACCATACGCTCCCGTACAGGTGAACTGGAGACAGTGAACGCACCATACGCTCCCGTACGGGTGAACTGGAGACAGTGAACGCAGCATACGCTCCCGTACAGGTGAACTGGAGACAGTGAACGCAGCATACGCTCCCGTACAGGAGAACTGGAGACAGTGAACGCAGCATACGCTCCCGTACAGGAGAATTGGAGACAGTGAACGCAGTATACGCTCCCGTACAGGAGAACTGGAGACAGTGAACGCACCATACTCTCCCGTACAGGAGAACTGGAGACAGTGAACGCAGCATACGCTCCCGTACAGGAGAACTGGAGACAGTGAACGCAGCATACGCTCCCGTACAGGTGAACTGGAGACAGTGAACGCACCATACGCTCCCGTACAGGAGAACTGGAGACAGTGAACGCACCATACGCTCCCGTACTGGTGAACTGGAGACAGTGAACGCACCATAACGCTCCCGTACAGGTGAACTGGAGACAGTGAACGCAGCATAGCGCTCCCGTACAGGAGATCTGAGACAGTGAACGCACCATACGCTCCCGTACAGGTGAAACTGGAGACAGTGAACGCAGCATACGCTCCCGTACAGGTGAACTGGAGACAGTGAACGCAGTATACGCTTCCCGTACAGGATAACTGGAGACAGTGAACGCAGCATACGCTCCCGTACAGGAGAACTGGAGACAGTGAACGCACCATACGCTCCGGTACAGGAGAACTGGAGACAGTGAACGCAGCATACGCTCCCGTACAGGGAGAACTGGAGACAGTGAACGCAGCATACGCTCCCGTACAGGAGAACTGGAGACAGTGAACGCAGCATACTCTCCCGTACAGGAGAACTGGAGACAGTGAACCACCATACGCTCCCGTACAGGAGAACTGGAGACAGTGAACGCAGCATACGCTCTCCCGTACAGGAGAACTGGAGACAGTGAACGCAGCATACGCTCCCGTACAGGTGAACTGGAGACAGTGAACGCAGCATACGCTCCCGTACAGGTGAACTGGAGACAGTGAACGCAGCATACGCTCCCGTACAGGTGAACTGGAGACAGTGAACGCAGCATACGCTCCCGTACGGGTGAACTGGAGACAGTGAACGCACCATACGCTCCCGTACAGGTGAACTGGAGACAGTGAACGCAGCATACGCTCCCGTACGGGTGAACTGGAGACAGTGAACGCAGCATACGCTCCCGTACAGGTGAACTGGAGACAGTGAACGCAGCATACGCTCCCGTACAGGTGAACTGGAGACAGTGAACGCAGCATACGCTCCCGTACAGGTGAACTGGGGACAGTGAACGCAGCATACGCTCCCGTACAGGAGAACTGGAGACAGTGAACGCAGCATACGCTCCCGTACAGGAGAACTGGAGACAGTGAACGCACCATACGCTCCCGTACAGGTGAACTGGAGACAGTGAACGCAGCATACGCTCCCGTACAGGAGAACTGGAGACAGTGAACGCAGTATACGCTCCCGTACAGGAGAACTGGAGACAGTGAACGCAGCATACGCTCCCGTACAGGAGAACTGGAGACAGTGAACGCAGCATACGCTCCCGTACAGGAGAACTGGAGACAGTGAACGCACCATACGCTCCCGTACAGGAGAACTGGAGACAGTGAACGCAGCATACGCTCCCGTACAGGAGAACTGGAGACAGTGAACGCACCATACGCTCCCGTACAGGAGAACTGGAGACAGTGAACGCAGCATACGCTCCCGTACAGGAGAACTGGAGACAGTGAACGCAGCATACGCTCCCGTACAGGTGAACTGGAGACAGTGAACGCAGCATACGCTCCCGTACAGGAGAACTGGAGACAGTGAACGCAGCATACGCTCCCGTACAGGAGAACTGGAGACAGTGAACGCAGCATACGCTCCCGTACAGGAGAACTGGAGACAGTGAACGCACCATACGCTCCCGTACAGGTGAACTGGAGACAGTGAACGCAGCATACGCTCCCGTACAGGAGAACTGGAGACAGTGAACGCACCATACGCTCCCGTACAGGAGAACTGGAGACAGTGAACGCACCATACGCTCCCGTACAGGTGAACTGGGGACAGTGAACGCAGCATACGCTCCCGTACAGGAGAACTGGAGACAGTGAACGCACCATACGCTCCCGTACAGGTGAACTGGAGACAGTGAACGCAGTATACGCTCCCGTACAGGTGAACTGGGGACAGTGAACGCAGCATACGCTCCCGTACAGGTGAACTGGGGACAGTGAACGCAGCATACGCTCCCGTACGGGTGAACTGGAGACAGTGAACGCAGCATACGCTCCCGTACAGATGAATTGGAGACAGTGAACGCAGCATACGCTCCCGTACGGGTGAACTGGAGACAGTGAACGCAGCATACGCTCCCGTACGGGTGAACTGGAGACAGTGAACGCAGCATACGCTCCCGTACGGGTGAACTGGAGACAGTGAACGCAGCATACGCTCCCGTACGGGTGAACTGGAGACAGTGAACGCAGCATACGCTCCCGTACGGGTGAACTGGGGACAGTGAACGCAGCATACGCTCCCGTACAGGTGAACTGGGGACAGTGAACGCAGCATACGCTCCCGTACAGGTGAACTGGGGACAGTGAACGCAGCATACGCTCCCGTACAGGTGAACTGGGGACAGTGAACGCAGCATACGCTCCCGTACAGGAGAACTGGAGACAGTGAACGCAGCATACGCTCCCGTACAGGTGAACTGGAGACAGTGAACGCAGCATACGCTCCCGTACAGGAGAACTGGAGACAGTGAACGGCAGCATACGCTCCCGTACAGAGAACTGGAGACAGTGAACGCAGCATACGCTCCCGTACAGGTGAACTGGAGACAGTGAACGCAGCATACACTCCGTACAGTAGACTGGAGACAGTGAACGCAGCATTACGCATCCCGTACAGGAGAAACTGGAGACAGTGAACGCAGCATACGCTCCGTACAGGTGAACTGGAGACAGTGAACGCACCATACGCTCCCGTACAGGAGAACTGGAGACAGTGAACGCACCATACGCTCCCGTACAGGTGAACTGGGGACAGTGAACGCAGCATACGCTCCCGTACAGGAGAACTGGAGACAGTGAACGCACCATACGCTCCCGTACAGGTGAACTGGAGACAGTGAACGCAGTATACGCTCCCGTACAGGTGAACTGGGGACAGTGAACGCAGCATACGCTCCCGTACGGGTGAACTGGAGACAGTGAACGCAGCATACGCTCCCGTACAGATGAATTGGAGACAGTGAACGCAGCATACGCTCCCGTACGGGTGAACTGGAGACAGTGAACGCAGCATACGCTCCCGTACGGGTGAACTGGATACAGTGAACGCAGCATACGCTCCCGTACGGGTGAACTGGAGACAGTGAACGCACCATACGCTCCCGTACGGGTGAACTGGAGACAGTGAACGCAGCATACGCTCCCGTACGGGTGAACTGGAGACTCGCACTGCAGCTGGCGCACCGCTGCATGTGAGGCACAACTCTTGTCGGTTAACGGTTAATAATCGGTTAACGAGGGTCGGTCATCGGTTAAGAACATTTTTCAAAATTAGCATCCCTAGTAGCAGCCATAATGCTGCGTGCATTGTCGTGGACAGCCACTTACCCAGTAAGTCTCCCCTACATCAAATATAGCTGTGAGTTAGTCAGCTGTGTGTCTCCCTGACATACTCTGTCAAGGTTTCTGTCAGTATATTGCAAACCCGGCGGCCACGTGTGTGTCGGTGAGTATGAAGTTAGCAGCATAGACTGTATGTAAGAAGTGGACGAGGTCACCCACTAGTTTGTGGACTGCTGTTTTGATGCCTTGAGTTCAGTATTTTGGCCGTCGCCATCTTGGTCTTTTGCAACTAAAACAGACAGGAGAGGGCGGAGCTAAGTGCAACCGAACGCTGAATAAGACATTTTTAGGCGATCAAAATGTTACAATTAACTTTGATGAAGTGAAAACACACTGTGATTAAAGGGTTAAAGTTGTAAGACTAAAACACGGACAACTCCCAGACCGGACAACGCCGTGGTAGCGACCTGTCAATCACCAGGTAGCCCCGCCCTAAAGCATCCCCTGCTTTATGGTCTATCTGACTCTAAATGGGACCATAATTTACGAAATGAACATCATGCTGTATTGAAAAAGACTTGAAACTAGTGATTGACACTATAAACTCATGTTTACAATGTTTACTGAGGTAATAAATCAAGAGAGAAGTAGGCTCATTTTCCTACAGCCCTGGTGGAAGCAAACATCTGTACCATAAATCCCCTGATCACACTGTAATAAACCACTCCCTCAGGCTGGCTATGGTCCATCTGCCCCGAAAACCACCATAATCAGACCACTTCTCAAAAAAAATTCTCTTTATCCAAAAGTTTTTGCAAAATACAGGCCCATTTCCAATCTCCCATTCCTCTCCAAAGTACTGGAAAAAGTAGTTGCCGCCCAACTCCAGGACCATCTCAAATATAACAACCTTTTTGAAAGATGTCAGTCTGGTTTCCGCTCTGCCAACAGCACAGAAACGGCTCCGGTTAGAGTCACAAACAACGTACGGATGGCAGCTGATGCTGGCTCACCTTCCCTCCTCATTCTTCTGGATTTGTCTGCTGCCTTCGACACTGTTGACCATGGCATACTCCTCAACCGGCTACATCACACCACTGGACTCACTGACGCTGCCCTTAACTGGTTTCAATCCCACCTCACCGACAGAACAGAATATACTTCCATTGGAAGTGCAAGGTCCCGATCACACAATATCACCTGCGGGGTCCCCCAGGGGTCAGTCCTTGGCCCCATCCTCTTCATCCTCTACATGCTCCCCCTTGGCCATGTCATTAGTCGCTATAACATCACATTTCACTGCTACGCTGATGACACTCAATTATACATGAAAACTGGCACACGTTCCTCTACAGCTTCGCCATCATCATCATCATCATCATCATCATCATCATCATCATCTCAATTAATACTCACCGCCTGTCTGGAGGAGATAAAGGTGTGGATGAAACACAACTTTCTCCAGCTGAACACTTCCAAAACCGAAGCACTTTTTGTTGGCACTCCACACCAGATCCAGTCATCCTCCATAACCAGCATTACCTCCTCCGGTCACCGCATCCCCCTCTCCTCATCAGTCACCAACCTTGGTGTAACATTGGACCCTCAACTCACCTTTGAAGCTCATATCAAACACCTCTGCAAGATCTCCTTCCATCATCTCAGAAATATTGCCAAACTCCGCTTCACACTCACCTTCAGTGATGTTATAAAGCTGGTCCACGCCTTTGTCTCCTCCAGACTGGACTACTGTAACGCACTTCTCATCGGGATCCCTAATAAGAGTCTTCAGAGACTACAGTATGTTCAGAACAGCGCTGCAAGGATCCTGATGAGAGTGTAAAAGTATCTCCATTCCTGCACTGGCTTCCCGTCTCCGCCAGGATTGATTACAAGGTCTCCCTCCTCACTCACCAGTGCATCTATGGCAATGCCCCCCCCTACCTGAAAGAACTACTCACCCCTCTAACCTCAACACGATCCCTCCGCTCTACAATCTCAAACCGCCTCCTCCCCCAGGACTAAGCTCAGCACCATGGGTGATCGGGCTTTCTGTTCCGCGGCCCCCCGTCTGTGGAAGCTACGACTTTTAATTAACCTTGCCGGTTGCTGCTTTTACGCTCCTATTTTTATGATGTTTTATCAGTTTTTTTATATTGATGCTTTGACCTGCTTTTACCTTGTAGCACTTTGAGATCTGTTTTCCAATGTAAAGTGCGTTACAAATAAAATGTATTATAATTATTATTATTATTATTTTCTCATTGACTGCTATACAATCAGACTCTCAGAGGAGTCGCCCCCTGCTGGCTATTCAAAGGTGACACACATGCTGCCAGAAATAAGACATTTACAGGAAATCGTTATTTTATTGTGTTATTCAAATGTGTGGTCGACCGCTGCAGAGGAGCGTAACACTGTGGAGCTCACTGATTGGTCGGAACTTTGCTGAACTCACATCTGAAAGTCCAAAACTCCCGTCAACATCTGAACCGAGCATCAGTCAACACAATAATACCATCTTTTGTATTTTACTCGTGTACAGGGTAAATATCCCCAGAAGAAGTGCACACGTGTGCAACGTGCTCACTCTCCATGAAGCTGAAGCTGATGTGTGCATACCTCGACATAATCACATCACACAGCCAGCTGAACTGCCAGCTCAGTGCTGCAGCAATGACAAGTGAGATAAAGAGAGGAAATGCATTGTAACAACACACTACATGTCACATTCTGCAGCTTCACACACACATATACTGAGCGAGTACAGCTACAGCAGCTATTTCAGTCTCACTTTGTAGTTACAAATGGATGACTAGAGGCTACGGCAACATTCAAGCATGAATGACATCGGGCCTACCGCGGATTTCTGGTATTATGCCATACTGGCGTCTTGTCACCCAGCAGTAGATCAAACAGCGTCTTTGCCAACAGCTTGGTGTATGTCTTTAAGGAACACGGAGGAAGAGTTAGATGGAATAGGGCCAGCGGTCAGTACATGACCTTGTTCTGGTCCAAATAGATAGCTCTGTCATCTGCTCTGTGTGTGTGTGTGTGTCTGTGTGTGTGTGTGTGTGTGTGTGTGTGTGTGTGTGTGTGTGTGTGTCAAGTGTCCTAACACCACCTCTGTCACGCTGTGCTCGTTCTCTCTTCCTCTCTCCGGCTCTCTGTAGTCGGCCTGATATTCAAGTGCTGTGTTTAAAATGTGAAAAGTCAAATTTGAAAAGAAATGGATGGAAAGTGAAAGTCAATACATTTTGGTCAATATCACTAAGTAGTTTCGATGCTCGTTTGAAGCAGAAAAAGTTTAGGTTGATGGAGAATTGATGTAATAAATGGGGGTAGAAATGCTTGTGTTGAATACCTAATAGTACGGGGGGGGGGGGGTCTCATCAGAAAACAGCTGAAACGTGTTTTTGCACATTTGAAAATGTTCTGAGATGTTATTCTACTATAGTCACAGTACTATGGAATATACTGCATTTATTTCTCTTCTGTTGGCCACTGCCTTTCATTACATTGAATTTGGAACTATTTCTCACAACACTGTCGCTGCGCTGTCATTTTTATTTTCCTGATCATCTTTATTTTTTACTCTTTTTAAATCCTATATGTCTTTTATATTATGTTGTGTTTATTTTATATCTTGTTTTATGACTTGTCTTGTTGTTAAAATTGCAATACAAAAACACGTGCTCTGCCTTTTCCTGTTGAAACCAGCATGACCTACAAACCATAATAACATAACAACCTACCACGTGCTCTTTTCTTTCTGTCTGATGGATGTTTCTGATAAATTCCACATATTTCCAGTTGCACTTGGTCACTGTAGTACAGCACCAGTATACCTAATGTCTACTCACAAGGTAATAGATGGCAACTTTAAAAATGTAATCAATTACTCATTAATCACTCTTTTACTTTGAAATAGTAATTGCTGCTGAAGTCCGGGGTCAAGGTCTGGTACTTTATTGCTCCACTGTTGTAGAGGTTGTGAGTGGAAACTGTAGCGTAAATACATTAATTAGTACCAACATGCTGTATGTAACGATAATTAATAAGGCTCAAGAAGCTCCAGAAATATGCATCTGAAACATATGAATTGGTACAAAAGATGGAGAGTGATTACACTCAACTTTGGCTATCATAAGAAATCAGTTTTATATTAAATAACATAATTTATCTTAACAATAAATCCCCGCCTGGGAGGGATAATTGATATCCAATTAATGAATTCAGTCTTAATTCTGCAGTTTACTGAGTTTCTTGACTCGTGTACAGTGACCGTAATGTTTCATACATATATAACCACATAATCAGGTTCGTTAAGAATTAACTGTTTATTGGACTACCGACTACACATACAACACTATATAATAACCAAACCATGTTACAAACATTACAAACAATGAAATAATGTGAAACAATGTTCACTAATTATTAGTACTACTGCTATAATTTCTGTTATTTTATCACTGGTTTGTGTAATATGAAGTAATTAGGTTAAAAATGATATATTGTATCAGAGCTGATAAGAGATGATAACAATTACATTCTGATTACATTAGTAACATATTTATTTCCAGTTTATTGTTGTTATAACATTTGATCTACTGTATTATGTATTTGTTAGTGATAATCAATTATTTGTAAACATTTAAGAACAACTTCTATAAACATTACATAGATAGATCGACCAATTATTAACCATTAACAAAGTATTAACTATCTATCTAAATAATGTTTATAGATGCTTTACAAAGTCTTTATTAACCATTTAACAAAATATTATAATCATCAGTTCAACTTTACAATAGCCATCTAAATAATGTTTATATTACAGTATTAACCATTAACAAAGTGTTAAAAATATCTGGTCCATCTATGTAATGCTTTTAGATGTTTTACAGACAATTTCTTAAAAGTTGAAAAATTGTTTGGTAATCATTAATAAATACTTAATGTAGTATATCAAATGTCATAATGTGTACAACAATAAACTGTTAAAATAACATAAATGATGGCATTACTAATAATTAGTAAACATTATTAATTATCATTTCATTGTTTGTTAACAGTAAAATAACTATTAACTATGTTTAGTTAACTATTTATAAATGGGGTTATTATAAAGTGTTACCCTAATAATGTGATGATGGATGAACACAAAGCGATGAACACATTAATGAATGAAGGAAGACCGTATATACAGTAGCAGCTAAATCACTGAAGGATATATCTGGCAGTAGTAATAACTTGTGGCAACGCAGGAGACCACAAGTGGAAAATGAATGTGATTGAATGAATAAACTGTTCAGCATCGGAGAGTTTAGGAATTTCAATTCAATTCAAATTATTTTGATATAGCGTAGGGAAGGAAACCTACAGGAAGCACAAGGATTGTTTTTATTTTGATGGGAGATCCTGTCTGATGGAGGAGTGGTCACTAGAAGCTGAAGTTCAATCATTTATATTGAATTTGAATTGCTCAACTCGAATAATGCATTAAAAAATGAATTTGAATCATGTATTAGAAATTGAATGTTTTAGTTTGGAACAGAATTCCAATAAACTGAATGTAATATTATGAAATTGAATTCAGTTGCTCTGAAAGTGTATTTGATCCTCTCTGAGAATTCAACTCTCTCTACTTCCACATTTCAAATTCAGTTCTTGTAACTTCAGTTCACTGAGACACACATCCGGTCGTCGAGGAAGAGCAATCGAGTGCAGATTCACAGAACTCCGGTCTGTGTAGCTACGTTTTAATAGTTTGTTTATTGGTTAAATCCTGAATCCAAAGTGGCAGAAAGGAAGTTCTGTCTCCATGAAATATGACAGCTACAGTAGCTCGGAACATAGATATGAGACGCTGAATTAAGATAGACTTACTGTTTATCAGAACACAAATGAGACAAGAGAGGTAGAATCAGAGATCAGAGATATTGTCTTTTCTTATTACACATATTCTTCTCCCTTGTCAAAACCTGGAACCTACATTACCCAATATATACTGTACATATATGCAATATATACAAGCATACTGTATACTAAGCCTATATTACTGTAAGCCGCCCGTTTGTGCTGTGCAGATGTGAGTATGGTAACCACGGTAATCCCATGGTTGTGTGTTTAGTGTTTACTCGGCTCCATTGTCATGTCAGAAGATGCAGCAGTATTTTCTAAGGTTGCGCTGCACATAGCGTTGTTTATTATGTGATTCTGGTTTCTCTGTAGCTCAGCAGCACCCTGCTATTTCCTGTGCACCAACACTGTCCTTTCTGTTTCCAGCAGCCTCTCGGTGTTA